>JARYGA010045788.1:0-22771 GCA_030545235.1 Helianthus tuberosus | reverse complement strand
CGTAACGACCGCGAACAAGGTTAATGGCAAGGAACGCCTGTTGGGGCAAACATTACCAGGTGCACATTTTAAATAATCGCACAAATAGTAATATGCAACAAATAAGTAGAAATTGAAAGTTGCATATGTAGAGTAAAAACTTGGAAAAACCCGAATAGAAAATGTATTCGGGATATTGTTTCCAAGAGAAACAAATAGAGGCGTTACTTACATAGGGCGTGATGTGAAAACTATAAAAAGGTCATGTGTGTCATGTGTTAATCGCTTACTCTGGCCAAGTAAGTAGTGGCATATGATACCATGAACTTCTTATGGCGGACACGTTTACATCCGATGTAGTAAGGACGGTGTGAATGGGGGCTAACTTAAAAGTACCCAAATGAATCAGATAAGCAAAATGTTTGATAATAGTGTAAACGCACAACCGAGTGACGGAAGCGTATTACATCAGGATAATGAGCCCGAATGAAGGGACAAAGAAGCATGTAAAATGATTTAGACAAGTATTGGGAGGGAGTGTACTTACACTCGAACCCAGAAAACACAAGCATGTAAAATGATTTAGACAAGTATTGGGAGGGAGTGTACTTACACTCGAACCCAGAAAACACAAGCATGTAAAATGATTTAGACAAGTATTGGGAGGGAGTGTACTTACACTCGAACCCAGAAAACACAAGCTTGTAAAATAATTTAGACAAGTATTGGGAGGGAGTGTACTTACACTCGAACCCAGAAAACACAAGCATGTAAAATGATTTAGACTTACACTCGAACCCAGAAAACGCAAACATGAAAAATGATTTAGACAAGCATTGGGAGGGAGTGTACTTACACTCGAACCCGGAAAATGCGAATGTGTCCCTAAACGAGTCGTTTTTGTAAAACGTCAAACTTAAAGACAAAGTCGGAATATAAAAATGAAGCGAGGTCTTAATGCATACCGGGAGGGTTGCGATAATAACGACTTCGGTAAAACACCCGGTGGATGGGTAAGAATTAAACACATGCGTAAACCAAGAGACGTGAACGCGGGTTGAAAAATCAAAGTAACTTGGATTACGAGTTATGACTATAAAATCTCGTATATAGAAATTGTGAGTAAATATGTTCAACTATTCGAAGTCGAATGGGTTGAATAAAGAATAAAGTTGATTGTTTATAAGTGATGGATTTCACATTAATAGGTCAAACATGTTGAATACAATATAACGCCGAATGGCACAAATGAGCACTAGCCAGATAAAGGTAGCGTTAAATGCAAGAGAATAATGAGCCCGGTAATGGGATATAACCAAATAAGAATAAATTATGGACTGTCAATATCCTGGTATGGATAATTGACAAAAGTTAAAGAGAAGATCCTAAAACTAAAACTTCGGTTTTAGTAAGAAATAATGTTTTTACAAACGTAAATTCTGATAGGAATTTAAATAGTAAGCATGAAAGATACAAGTCTTGACACTGATAGGCGCAAGAGGATATAATCGAAAAGTGATATTTTCGAAAATGAAATTTTGATATAAATTAAACATGATGTAACACAATCACGATCAAGAAATGTAATGTGAAGTAGAATCACATTATAACCAAGCAAGCAGTAAAAAGTAACTGGACTAATAAGTCTAATTAGTGAGACTCGTTAAGGTCATTTAAATAAATTTGGTTTGCTTGTAAGCGGTGGATTCGGTATAAATGAACCGAATAAATAAAATTGAAAACAAAAGAAATCGTTGCGAAAAGTGACAGATTTCATTAAAGACCTTTAAATGGGCCAAAGTAACGGATTCATAAAGAATTCGAGAATATATGAAAGCGATGGGAATCGCTAATTTAACTAAACTAGTGGAAATAACGAGATTACGTTGTTTCGAGGTGCACTATGATGTATGAGATACGGACACAATTAGTAACCAGAAAGATGTTACCATATTTTTCTGGTAATACTAACAATCAGTTAAAGTTGGAGTAATGCTTAAAAGATTACTCAGGTCAAATGCATTGAGTTTAAAACTCGATGAGCTATGTAAGAAAGGTTTCGAGGACGAAACCTCTTTAAGGGGGGGTAGACTTGTAACACCCCAAAAACGGGTTTGGTAATCAAGCCACGTTAATAGTGACGACGGGTAAAATACCGTTAGTGGTAAAAATTAACCCGGTAAATATTAGGTTTTTAAATAAATTATCCTAATATTAAATAAAAGTTATACAAAGGCTTATGGATAAATAAAATGTTTAAAAGGCCCGAGTTGACGGGACCTAAAATAAACTTAATCATAAATATTCCCGAACCCGCTAAGCTAACTAGGAATGTTTGACCCGGTTAGTAAGAGGGAATATGGATTGTAAATAAGTAGGTTATAACGTACTTAATAATTAACGAAACAAGAGGGACCAAAGTTAGATATTTGGAAAAGATTATTTACTAAAATCAAAAACAAAACACTCACACACCTAGTGTGTTCGTGAACGACCAGGAGAAGGCTCCAAGGAGAGCCAAAACCCTAACTCCAACAAATCAACTAATTGAAGCTCAAATCAAGACCCAAATCGATGCATGAACACATATAAATGATCACCTAGTCGTGGGGATCACAAGGTATGTCGAATTTTAAGATTTGGTGATACTTTGAGATTATGATGAACAATCATAATCGAAATTCTGAAATGAATATTGAATCTATGAGTGCTATTGTGTTGAAATCTTTGTTTAGAAACAAACCCTAGTTGAAAAACTTGGAGAATTGGTGTTAAAACTAGGGATTTGATAATTAACCTATTATGTGCTAAGTGGGTTTTGATTATGTAGTGAAGATGATGGTTTACATATGTTTAAAATCATCATAGTTGCTAGTAGAAACAAGATACTTGAACAATTTGCAAGTTTGAGTGTTGAACATACATGACTTGAGATGGGTTTTTATGATATGATGATGTTAGTGTCAAACCTGTGATTAGAATCATCATATTAGTTAGTAAGACAAAGTACTTGAACAATTTAGGTGTTTGGGTACATAAATCACATTTACCATGAAATGGGTTGTTATATGATATAAAAGAATTGATGTTAAGATCGTGATATAGATGCTTGAAATCATGTTACCTAGTTGTAAAATGTGTAAAAACAATGTATGCACATTAGGTGTTTGTTAAAACGCCTAAATGAAAACTAAAGTGTTGAAATTAGAGTGAAAATGTGCAATGAATAAGTTGATAAGTCGATTGACCTTAAAAAGTCAAATCGACCAAGTGTATGATCGGATGGTAAATTCGATATAAGAAGAGTAGGATGGAATAGTCGTAAATGATTATGACTAACCTAACCATCTTACAATTACAATGATAGTTTGACGCTTGGCAAGCTAGGTGAAGGCTTGGGGAAGGAAGCGGGTCAAACGAAGCAAGAATGACGAAAAAGCATAATTCGGATGCAAGGTAAGTAAAACGTACACCCACTTGTAGTATATGTGTTTATTTTATAAACAATGAATACAAGAAAGGATTAGGTTCGAATCATGAGTTTTCGTTAAGATCACTTTAAAGTGCAACTAATAACGAGAAAATAAGTAGAGATTGAAATTTAGTCAAGTATCGACTAAAGTAAATTGTAGTTAAAAGGGGTCTAGTGGCAAAAACCCGAAATGGGTCGGATGGGCAAATTGGTAATTTATAACCATGTTTTGCTATTTATGAAGATGCTTGGTCATATAGGCCAAACGGGTCAATTGGAGTGATAACACCATTTGACAATATCGACTAATGTGGTTGTCAAGTCTTGTGATAACAGGAGCGATTAACAATTCGGATACTCCCGTCACCATAGAAAATGTGATAATAAAAGCGAGGTATAAATCGGGTCTAGTTGTTGATCCGAGCCAGGTACGCATATTTATGATGGAAGTAGAAGTGCTAATTTGGTCGAATAATTGGTAATAGTCCTTCATAGTAAAAGAAGGACCAAAATCGACCAAAACGCCCTTGTAGGCTAAATTGAACAAACAACCCTTAGTGGTTGTTTGGAAACGAGTCTTATGATTAAACAAAAGTTTAGAACGAGTATGGGTAGTGAAAGACGTAATTCTTGGGCCGAAAGACTCCATACGAGTCTTTGCCGTAAAATGATATTTCAAGGGGTATAATTCGGAACACATAGATATCTACTTTAAATCCAACACACATTTAGTTGTGACGGAAGAGTACTAGATAAGAAATATAGGTTACAATGCTAGATTAGAATGAAAGCGAATTTGAGCTTAAAAGTGCTTAAAATATCCTTAACGGGTCAAAATAAGCATACTAGTGAAAACGGGTTTAATTTGTGTAATAAACCTATGATTAGAACCTAATATGGTATATAACATTTATTTGAAGAAGTGTATGAAATATAGGAATCAAATAAATACGTTTGTTTGATAAAATGCATATACGGGTCAAAATTTGGTATAAGGGGTAATAAGTCGAAGACTTAAAAGTCTTAAATTTTGTTAAGCCGAATGTCGGATTTTAACTCCATATGATGGAGAATCAAATTACAAACACGTAGGAAGAAACGGTAGGTCAAACGGACTAACGAATAGAAAGATACGAAAGTTTTCGTGTCAAAAACAGAAAATGGAAGAAGCTGATGCAGAGTCCACCGTAACTTACGGTGGTACCGTAAGTTACGGTGGGGATTAAAAATGTTACGGCGGTTAGCTCCTGCCTTACGGTGGAGTGTTTTCAAATCAGGGCTACCGTAAATTACGGTGTCCACCTTAATTTACGGTGGACCCTGATCAAAAATGTATTTTGATTAGTTTTGTTTCCCGGACTCGTTTAGATACATATTAAATCCCATATGACTAAAACATTTCATGTTTTTATGAAATGTAGGTACTTTTGGATGCCGGAAGACGATCAAGCTCAACGTAGAACCGAACACGATAAAGACACATGCTTCCGCACTTTGCCTCGTCATAAATTTTAAATGATGAATCTGATCACGTTATGTCAAATAACTTATGATTTGTAAAAAGTTTTAACAAACCTGCATTTTTGATGTATATGTAATCATTAATCACATGATTATTTTCGCAAAATATACGTTAAACCTAGATTTATAACAACGGGTGTTACAAAAATATATTATTTTTGGTGAATAAAAATATATATGTTTTCTTGGAATTCATGGAAGATACATTATTTTTGGAAGAAAATATATTTTCTCAAACAAATATCAAATATATTATTTTTGGGAAAAAAACAAGTTTATATATATTTTCCAAGTTAGACTTGAAAATATATTGTTTTTGAGACTTGTATGAAATTTATAAATATTTTTGCAAAGGGAAAAATTATAAATAATTTTTCTAAGTAATATTTCTTAAAATATATATTTTTTTTGGAAATATGTATTGATGAATTTCTATTAAAGATATTATTCCAGAAAAATTATACAAAATTAAGTATAAGAATACTTAACAATTACAAGAAAATACGAATTTTCGTATGTATAAATACACACCAGAATACGACACCAATACATGGAAAAAATATACAAGTATAAGAATACGAATATAAATACACCCATCCTTGGGAAGGATATACATGTATAAATACTTGAAAAGTATCAAGTTACAATATATTATTTTAACTATTATTCCAAAATTTGATAAATATAATTTAAGTTAAAATATATATTATTTTAACAAATAATTATATAACTTGGAATAATATCGAAGACATGAAGAAATGTAACTCAAAGACACTAATCCATACTAAGTCAATGCACGACCCACTCGTCTAATAGACCTTAGTACGTTATAGGTAGTCGTGTATATCCGAAGGAGCTTTGAGTTACCGCTGAAGAACACAAGACTTTGAGTTCATGTTCCCCCTTTTCTTTAACTATTTTCGGTTTTATAACTTCGGGGGTGAAGTACATGTTACAAACTGTTTACAAACGTTATTATTTGGTATGGTTAGCTAAGGAAGGGTACTACTTGATCATGCGAAGTGGTGGGTATAACGCTTAAGACCATTAATCCTCATTGTAGGACCGAGGGACATGAGTGATAGATCTATTTGGGTGTAGCGAGCCCACACCCATGTGGACTAGGGTGGCCCATGAGGTGACTATGTCTTATTCCCGGAGACAAATTTGCTAGGTTTGAGCCTTCCTGCATCACGTCACACATATTAATGGCCTTGCAAACCATTAATGATTTGTTTTCCTTGTTGCTTTCATACCAGGAGTTTACAAACATACATACATACTTTCAATGATTCAAAGGTTTATTCGTACACACAAACAAAAACAAAAACAAAAACATGAACTCGCTCAACTTTTGTTGATGTTTTCAAACTACATGTATTTCAGGGAATTAAAAAGTGGATCTGGCGAGCGTTTGGATGTTTCAAGTTATGCTGAGAATAAAAGATGTTATCCGGTGTCCTAGGGTTTGGATAGTGTGTCTTATCCTGGACGAGACACATCTTTCAAAGCCTGGTTTTATTTAATGTCTTTTGTCAAGTCCTTGTGAACTCTTAAAACAAGTTGCATGGTTTGTACTCTAATTTGAAGTCTATGTTTAAAACAACGTTGTTATGTTTTTAAACTTATTTAATGGATGACCATCTTCAGTTTTATCATATAGTTGTTGTTATGATTGAATGCAATGATATTAAGCAAGTCACACATAATCACGTTTCCGCAAAAGTCAGGGTGTGACACAATTAACATGTGGATTTGAGATTTTATTCATACTTATGTTACTTAGATAAACAAGTATGCTCATCGACATAATTTATGTTGACGGATATTTTATACATGTTGCAGGCAACATTTGATGATGCGAATACTAGAAATCTATCTAGGGTGGACTAGAAACTCACCAAATTTATTCATGTATTTTATGAGTTAGTCGGGAATTCCAATTGTTGTATTTTCCATTTCCATGAACAAAGTAATACTTGATTTAGTGATATGAAATGAAAATCGAAGTTTAATTTATTGTCGCAAATTTAGTGTTATGTTGTTTTTGAGCAATCTCGTTCATTCTGCCTCGATGTTTCTGCCATCGGTTGGGGTGTGACACATGTTTAGACTAATACAGTCGATGCATGCCCCGACTCTACTCTCTAGATGAACCATTTGAACACATAGTGAATATGAACGTTTTTAAGCATTTTTGTGATGCTATTACTTGTTCAAAAGATTTTAATTCCTATATCTCCAATTTAATTATTTATGTATTATTATTATTATTATAACTTTATTTGGTAATATAACACCTCATTAAGATTAACCACATGTATTTTTAAAATAAAATAATTTAAACTATTAATTATTGATAAAGATGGTAAAGTTATAACAAAAACATCAAATCTAATTTAACTTTTTAATATAAGATTCCAATTATTGTAAGTGTTACTCTTTACTTCAATCTTACATTTTTATTTTAAAATATTTTTTTTTATTCTTATCCTTACTAATATAATAAGTTTAATTTAAATATGTTAATAACCATATTAGGATGCACTAATTAATTATATTGTTAGATAAATGTAATGTATTTTATTAAATGTTATCGTAAAATAAAAAAGTACAGTAATTATATATTTTTTACTTAACCATCATTATAGTAATACTAATCGAAAAACACAATAATTATATTATACTATTATTATACTTTTTTAAATATGTGATCAAAATTATATAAAAGTAGGATTTACATTTTTTTATATATTACGTGTGTAATACACGGCTTTGTAACACTTATAAATTAAAATATATTATTCAATCTAAGTTTTTTTTATATTTAATATGTGTAATACACGAGTTTATAAGATAGTATATATATATATATATATATATATATATATATATATATATATATATATATATATATATATATAGGGAGGAGATCATGCGAGAACCACCCTTATTGCGAGAACCGCGAGAACCAATGTGAACACAACCTAAAATAGCTAAAAAAAAACTAAAAAAACCTAACCCCCATCCCCCCCCCCCCCCCCCCAAAAAAAAAACCTACCCCCCCCCCCCAAGCTAAATGCTAAAAACTAAAACCCCCAAAAAACCTAACCCCCCCCCCCCCCCCCCCCAAGCTAAAATGCTAAAAACTAAACCCCAAAAAAATCTAAAAAAATCTAAAAAATTTTTTTTAATATTTTTTATGCTCAAATCGCTACTTTTAGTGGCAAAATTTTTTTTTTTTTTTTTTTAAAATTTTGTTTTTTATTTTTAGGCATAAAAAATTAAAAAATATTAAAAAAAATGTAGCGATTTTTATATAAAAATATTAATTTTTTTTTGTGTGATTTTTAGGCATTTTTGGTTGTGTTCACATTAGTTCTTGCGGTTCTCGCAATAAGAGGTGGTTCTCGCATGATCTTCTCCCTATATATATATATGGATAGTTGTGTATGGTATTTTAATTTGAATATAATTCAACTATCCATGATTAGGCTTCTTTGGCAGATCACTTAGGCAATAATGGGGTGGTCATCTTGATATTTCAACAGGTCTAACGTTGAAGAAGAAAAGGGACAGTTGTAACGGGTCTCGAGAGTCAAATGGGCTTGCCTCATCTTAATTTAATTGCTTCCCTCGTGTACATATAAGTACTAGCAGAGTACCCGCATGATATAGGTGACAATACTTTGAATTTCGTTACTCGTTTCTGATACTTTTCTTATTCGAATAATAATTATTGTAGCATCATTGTAGTGGATATACGTCATAAGCAAAGTCATCGGTTATTTCATTTCATTGCAGTGTGCATGATTCGGTTAGTTCAATTATTATCCTCAACGAAACCGCAAATGAAGTCATTGGTTAGTCTATTTTATTAACCAATAGGTTTTGATTAATCAGTTCGGTTTATTCGGTTAGAATAACGGTTTTTGATTCGATTCGTTTAATTTCAATCAATAGCTAAAACCAAACTATGGCTAAAACTTTTTTTTAGAAATACACAAAACTGAGATATCAATATGTAAAATGTATGTATAAATACATGAAATGGTGGTATAAATACATAAAAGGAGGTATAAATACCTAAAATAGAGGTATAAATATAAAATACATGATCTGAAGGTATAAACTCTAGAAATATATGAATTGTTCGGTTCAGTTCTGTTAATTTTGGTTAAATGATGGTAAAAAAAATTCGAAAACCAGTTTTGGTTAACTTAAGTTTCGGTTAATCGGTTTTAAGTTAATTCAGTTTTGGGTTAATTTCGGTTCGGTTCATCTAGAAGGGTGCCCGCGTGATGTGTCGAGAAACACAAACAATGCCAGGATGTGCATTGTTCGTTTATTACCCTCAACCGAAACCGTAGTAATCAATTAATCTATTTTATTAATCAATTGGTTTTCGGTTAATCAGTTTGGTTTACTCGGTTAGATTGACAGCTTTTGGTTTAATTCGTTTAATTTTGGTTAATAACCAACACCAAACATGAGCTACTTTTTTTTTGCTTAGAAATATATGAAATGGAAGTATAAATACATGACATGGAAGTATAAATATGAAATAGATGGACAAGAGGTATAACGGCTAGAAATATAGTACGTATGAATGGTTCAGTTCGATTAATTTTGGTAAACCGATGGTAATAAAAATCGATAACTGGTTTTGGTTAATTCGGGTTTCGGTTAATTGGTTTTTAGTTAATTCAGTTTTTTGTTGATTTCAGTTCAGTTTCATCTATTTTTGATTCGGTTTCGGTTAATGATTATGTTATTGCTCATCCTTAGACCTTGTTAATCACTTAACATATTAATTTTTAATTAAAACAACTATAACAATACTATACTCAAATTAAAGGAAATAAAATACTCATTTTTATGGTGTAATTTAAAAAAAAATATTAACGTAAAAAAAGTTATTGTTTTGGTCAAAAATCTGATCAAGGATAATTAACTCTATAACATTTTCGAAGTTGGATGACCAGTGCCAGCCAGCTGCGTGTCAGCTGGGTATTTGCCCACGTGTCAACATGTAATAGGATAGAGATTTAATTTTTCTTAATCTCTCTCCTTCAGTCCATGACATTTGACCACGGCCACCACCATGGCCTGTCACCAGCACCGGCCAAAGGGCTTCCCACCACCGCAAGTTCCCCCCTCAGCTCGCACATCTTCGAATAAAACCGACACCACTTGCATAATCAAAGAACCAGGACAATCTCGGTAGCGCAGATTCAAGTGAGGTTGTACCAGAGATGACGAACTCCTTCCAGATCTGGTGATTGATCTGTGGTTGGTGTTGTTTGGTGGTCGTAGTGACGAACTTCGTTCGGATATAGTGCGACAGGCACGACACCGGAATTGTAGCCGGAAACATCGCCGGATTTCGTTGTAGGAGGTATTTGTAGCGATTCAAGAGCAACCACGTCGGACCGTTAACATATTCAAGTATTTGAGTGACAGCTCCTGCCAAGAAGAAGCACCAGACACGGGTTGTGATATGTTGTCGGTATGGTGTAGTGGCCGGCGGTTGGACCGGAGATGGTGTGGTGGTGATTGTTTGAGATGGCGGTGAGATAGAGCCGGTGGCTAAGGCGGAGATGGTCGGTTCGCCCATGGCGTTCAGGGTTTTATCGGGTTGTGAAACTGGAAGGGTAAATGAGAGGGCGGTGGTGAAACGATGGAGTGTTTCTCTCTCTACACAACTTTATGGAGGAAAGTTTACATTCAGAGTACAAAGTACACTTGTTGTAGATACCAAAACTTACAAACATATTAACATATCATACAAGTCCCTATGCACAAAACACTAATTATGCCACACGTACAACTACACATTGCACCTTAGGTAATTTAGTTGATATATTAAGAAGGTTACCAACTTACCATCTGTTACCTTTAAATTTATAAACAAATAGAGATTCAAGTTAATAGAGATTTATGTAATAATATATATGTGAATGAATTATACATTATACATGTTTTATAACGCAAACACTATTTTCTACATAAATAATTTAGAATTATGATAAGAATTATTTAGAGACCATTTGACAATTAGATTTATTTGGCACTAAATTTATTGAATTTTTAGTACACAAATTTTTTTAATTGGTCAACGATATTCCATATTAATAATGTAATTAAAGACACTTTTAAATTTCATTTTCGTTATCAATAGCAATCCTCTAACGTAAGGAAAGAGAGTTTAAACCGTCCGGTGGCTCGCACGTTTTTTTTTGTTTTTACTTATTTGTTTTTCTTTTTGTTTTTCCCTTTTATTATTATTACACCAATTTTTTTAACATTACATTTTTTATTCGATTTCTTAACGGTTATTTTCTGCCTTTTGGAATATATCGTCATAAGTACATATTTTTTAGATTTTCAAAAGCATACGTCGCAAGGCACTACTAAAAGATAAGGGTTATCCCGCCGCGTAGCGCGGGTATCACTTCTAGTGTAATCAAATCTGTAAAGTGAGGTAGAGTGCTTAAGTGATAAACAATGATAAAATGAGTATTAAACGAATAAGGTAATCAAACACAGAGATTTGTACGAGGAATGTAACGCTCCGTATTTTTGTACTTTCCATATTTAGAAAGTTGTATTCACATTTTTATTTTTAGAAACTTGTATGAATGTGATTATAAGTATGATACATGTATGAATGTGATTCCGAGAAAATATAATCTCGATGTATGTCTTGGTTTTAAATTAAAACGTGTAATCTCGAGACTTTGATCATAATGAAAATCGTATTTTTATATCAACCTTGTTTAATCATACATGCATAATATGTAATCAGTCGCGAAATACACGTTTTAATTTAAAACCGAGACATACATCGAGATTATATTTTCTCGGAATCACATTCATACATGTATCATACTTATAATATACCGCTGACCGCATACACCTTTATAGCATAAAATAACCAACAATACAAGTGCAAGGACTAAAAATAAAAATTTTCATCTCCCCAACCACTTTCTTTAATGTCCTAACTCCAACTAACTCATTTAATACCCCAAGCCCACCTTCTAACCTCCAACCAACTCATTTAATACCCCTTCTAACTCCTAATCACCTTTATTTAAACCCTAACCACTCCACCCTCTTATAAATACCAACTATAACATCTCCAAACACTTGCACCACCTCCAAATTACTTCAAAACTCTCTCAAATCTCCAGGATTTTCAACTTTGGGCAAAAAGTTCAAGAACAAAATTGGTAACTTCGGTGTTTCAACAACTCAAGACTCATCAAACTCACTAAGTGGAAATTTCTTCACAAACTATGAGTATACTTGACCCTTTTTACGCTTTAATGCACTTTTGGGTGTAACATGTTTCAACTATCAAAATTCACAATACACATAATCAAACGTATTCAATCACTCAATCCGTCAAACATGCTATTTGGTATACTTAGGTTGTTTATGCTAAAATACTTTCATGCACTCTATTTGTCATTAATTTAGCTAGCCCACCTTAACAATTATAGCACTATAGGAGTAGCACACCACCCGACGGGGTATTGTTAAGTTAACATGCTTTACAGTCTCGATTACTTCGGTGTCGAGAGATGCACATTATTATACATAACGGTCTCGTTCACTTTGGTGGTGAGGGATACACATTATTCTTGTGGACACTCGAGTTTGGCCTATAGTTATGCACGCTAGCTTCAACTTTGTATATGAATTGCCATGTTGGATTTGAGACAACCTTTTTATACTTTTATGCTAGTATTCCAAAACTTATATACTCGCCAATACTTTTGTATTGAACTATACTTTTAAAACATGTTGCAGGATTTTGATGATGATGATGCACGGAACTTAGTAAGATACGTAGAAACGCATTTTAAACTGTAAATACTTGTCGTATCGTAATTCATTTGTTTCAACTTCTTGTATTCAATTTCAAACAATATAATTGATTCTTTTAGCGATGAAATGAAATTTATTATAAAATACTTGTCAAATTAGTGTTATGAAGTCTCTTGTAATCTCGTTTTCGTCTTACTCCGATTTTTCCGCTATCGGTTGGGGTGTGACAAGGAAAAACCCTTGATCACTAGTATAATATTAAAAAGAATATAACATATAGCATGTTGAAGTCGTTAAATATATACATGAAATTGTTAAAAACTATAGAATTGTTGAATATTTGATGTTTCAAGTCGGTTATTGATGTTATAGAATTATTATAGTTGAATATTTGGTGTTTCGTCGGTTACTGATGTGAGTTTATCATAGTTTGATTTCAAGTCATACCCATAAAACGAGAATTTAATTTTTAACTACATAAAATCATAAACATCTATATTGACACCATGGATGGGTAATGAGTACCGGTCCATTATAATTTTAAGGGGCTTTTTGAACATGTCTATGTAAAACTCAAATATAATACATGGTTTTATGAGGATTTACGCAGGGCCGTTCTTACGTTTTTTGAGACCCTAAACGAACTAAGAAATGAAGGTTTTTTAGAAAAATTATCATTTTCAACATATTTAGGAATAAAACCCTCCTTTACCCGGGATTAGGACCGACAATTACAAACTATAAAGTTTATAGTTGGCGAAGTTAACTTTTTTGAAAGTTATATGTATTGTATAGATATATAAAATATATTTTTCTAGCTTTGAAATGGGGTCGAATGGTCGATGGTTGTATAGTTATGTCTATAATTTAGTTTGAATGTGGGCCTTGTATGTGAGCCGTTTTTTTTTCTTAAACGATATTTATCTGGGCTCCTATAGTAAAAAAAAAAAATACTTGTTAAGTTTTGTTTTTTATTTAGCCCTAATATATATAAAACTTTATAAAAATTGGAGGCCCTTGCACGATGCCTAGATTAGAAACCTAACGGGCCGGCCTGGATTTTATGTGACTAAGATTATGAATGTCTGGTCCATTGTAATCTTATTTTTTACTTTCCTCACCCATAGCTAACCAAGGACACGTATATGGGAAAATTGAACTACAATGACACATATGATAACATTTTTAATGAGAAAAAAACAATAATACGTTCACCATCACCGATTACTTATATTAGGATTCTATTAAGATTCATAGAAAAATAACACCTAACATAAGTAGTTTATTTGTGTGCCCTTTTGTAATATCCATGGGTTTTTCTGGATCCCAAAGGTTGAATACTCGAATCGTTTTCAATTTTCGCCAAGCAAGATATTTTATTTTAATAATTGATTAATTATATATAACCAATTAAAAAACAATCCAAGAATCAAAATAAATACGGAGAGATGTCTTTACGTTAATCCAACACACCCTTTTAAGCACAACAAAATCTACTCAATAATATTCAATTTTATGCCATGACGCCGGCGCTAGCAGAATATTCCGACGAAGAACTGCAAACGCCGGCTCCGAAAACCCTGTTCGGAAAATACGAGTTAGGAAAGCTTCTCGGCTATGGAGCTTCTGCTAAGGTTTACCATGGTTGGGACACTGAATCAAAACAAAGTGTCGCCATTAAATCTATGGTCAAGAAGAGAATTGTTACGGGTGGTTTAGCCACGCATGTTAAGCGTGAGATCGCAGCTATGCGGCGGCTAAACCACCCGAACATTGTTCGCCTGCACGAAGTGCTCGCGAACCAGAAGAAGATATATTTCGTATTAGAGTTTGCGGAAGGTGGTGATCTCTTTTCTAAAGCGGCTAAATGTCGTTTTAGTGAAGATCTCAGCCGGAGATATTTTCAACAACTTATCTCCGCCGTCGGATACTGCCACTCCCGCGGTGTTTACCACCGTGACCTAAAGTTGGAGAATCTCTTGTTGGATGAGAAATGGAATTTGAAAGTTACGGATTTTGGATTATCTGCGGTGACCCATCGTAGCAGGAGTCCGTCTGTATCATCATCAGACGGACTCTTGCATACGATGTGTGGTACTCCGGCGTATGTTGCGCCGGAGATTTTAGCGAAGAAGGGTTATGACGGCGCGAAGGTGGATATATGGGCGTGTGGTGTCATCTTATACGTTCTTAGTACCGGTTATTTGCCGTTTAACGATTCGAATGTGATGGTGATGTATTTGAAGATTTGCAAAGGCGAATTTAGGTTTCCGAAATGGATGTCTTCGGAGCTAAAGCGGTTCTTGTCGCGACTTCTTGACACGAATCCTCAAACGAGGATTACTGTCGATGAGATTGTTAAGGATCCGTGGTTTAGAATCGGGTATAGTGACGCAGAGTTATGTTCGGATCATTTCGAGATGAAAGATGTCGAGGAGGGTGGCTGGCGGAATGGTGGTTTGAAGAGTTTGAATGCTTTCGATATAATTTCATATTCATCTGGGTATAATCTATCGGGTTTGTTCGGTGGCCGAGATGGCGAAGAGATGTTCCTATCGACGGTTGCGCCGGAGATGATAATCTCGGTGGTGGTGGTCGCGGCAGAGCAAGAGAGGTTGAGGGTGGCTAAGAAGAAAAAGGGGTGGGTGAAAGTTGACGGGGGGCATACTCGTAATTTCACGTTGACGTTGGAGGTTAAACGGTTGACTGTGGATATAGTGGTGGTCGAAGTAAGGTGGAGAGAGTGCGAGAGTGAATCCGGTCCAGAAATATGGAAATGTAGGCTTAGGCCGCATTTGAGCGGTTTGATCTATCGACCCCCGGTTGGTAGCGAATGAAAGTAGCAGGTAATACCTTCTGTCCTATGAAGCAATGTTTTAAAATCCGGTTCAAACCGGCCAGTTGTCCGTTCAGTAGAACCAGTTAAAACGTCTGGTTCACCCGGTTGAATCGTTCGATACATCTAGTTAAATCGTTTCTGAGCTAAAACTGTTACGGTATAAAAACCGGATTTTAAAACATTGCTATGAAGCAACGGCGATGGAGAAGGTATAATCGTAATGTATTGTATTTGAAATTGATTGTATCTATGTTGGCGAATTTTAAAATGCTACATTTGATGTAAAACTTGTATACTTGTGTATGTATGTCGTAAATTAAACTTTTATAGAAATATTTTTTTTATTTATTATTTTAATTTTTAAATAAAATTATCAATATGCCTTTTGGGTTATGCTCTCTTTTCCGATCCACTATAACTTTCCCCCACCAAATGATTACCTTACCCTACTTCGCTAGTGGCGACTTTCCTATATATCAACACTAGCGTTTGTCTTGAGTTTTAGGTTATTTTATTTGAAAATTTAAAACAATAATATTCGAATATTCGAATTTGAATTCGAAAAAATAATTTAAACTTTAAAAAAAGAGTTAAATGCCATTTTAGTCCATGTGGTTTGTGCCATTTTGCCAGTTTAGTCCAAATGTTTCATTTTTAACCTGTGGGTCCAAAAAGGTTTCACAGTTGCCATTTTAGTCCACGGGGTTAACTTCATTCGTTTTTTCTGTTAACGAGAAGACTAATTCGGTCATTTTATATGGCTGAATTGCCCTTTTAGTTAACAGAATTACATACAAAATGACCAAATTGGCCTTCTCGTTAACAGAAAAAACGGATGAAGTTAACCTAGTGGACTAAAATGGCAACTGTGAAACCTTTTTGGACCCACAGGTTAAAAATGAAACATTTGGACTAAACTGACAAAATGACCCAAACCACAGGGACTAAAATGGCATTTAACTCTTAAAAAAATATAATTTGAGTGAATTAAATATGAACTAAATTATAAGGAAAAACAAAGGGACTGTTTGTTTACCTTTTAATAAGGCTCTTAATAGTTTAGACATTTTACTGGTTCAACACTTAATGGATCAGACTGTTTGTTTCGCGAGCAGATGTCTGAATGGCTCAGACATTTATCTCTGAATGCTTAAGCATTATACAAAGTCTGAATGTTTAAGACCGCTAATCTGAATTGGTCAGACATTTGCCTCTGAATGGTTAAACATTATAGCGGCTTTTAATGATTCAGACATCTTACTGGTTTAACATTTAATAGTTCAGACCTCTTATTGTTCAGCACTTAACCATTAAAAAATTACTAAACAACCCCTAAATAAAAATAAAATATTATATCTAGCAAATAAAAGTTATTTCTCTTTTCCAAATACAAATACAAGATGCATAAAATTCAAATTCAAATATTCAAAGAGTACCTAGAACTCTAGAAGGGGATGATGTGCCATGTTTACATAAATAATATTTCTAACTAGCACAACATAATAAACATATAACTATATAAGTTTTACATCAAATGTTGTATCTATCTTTATATCTAGAATTTACACTCTTTAATTTTACCCACGAAGACTATATCTTTATATCTAGAGTTTAATTTTTTTGACATTCTTGACGTCATATTTCAATGAGGTCTTCAATTTGTTTACATAAGGAACATGTTTGCAACTTCCTCATCTGATGCTGATATCAGCCCAATCATGTTTATCAGCCCTTATGAACAATCCCTTTGTCTTTAGATCTTGCTTGTCTTTTTATCAACAACTAGCGGTAAGACCCGAGTGCAAACACGGGTCGTTTCTTAGAAACAATGCATAACATATATTGACAGAGAGTAAAAAAAATAATTAGTGCAGACTTATAAAATTGATATACACTAATGGTCAATAGGTTTATTCAATAGCAATTCCATTATGTTGATAGCAAACCACTGTTGTTTCTTAGAAAACCATGCATAACACATATTGACAGAGAGTAAAAAAAATTATTACTGCAGACTTACAAAATTGATATAAATTAGTGATCAATAGGTTTATTCAACAGCAATTCCATTATGTTGATAGGAAACCACTGTTGTCTATTAACTGTTAAAAACTTCTGTTGCTTTCCAACAGACTTTACTAAGAACTGTCATCCATTATCTCCAACAGAGCTTGCCAGATGGATAGATAGTAACTATCAGATGTTAGTCGACCCATGTTAAAAAGGCCAGTCAACAGAAATTACAAAGGTTAGTAAACAGATGTTAAGAGAATAATGTTATTAACAACATGTGTTCTCAGGATAAGCTTAATGCAGAGCAAGTATCAGATGCTTTCAAAAAGTTGTATTGCTTTCCAACAAACATTTCCTAACAACAGTTCCTCCATTATACCCAACAGACGTTTTCAGGTTGACAGATGTTTAGTATCATCATAGATTTTGTAAAACTTCTCTGTAAACCACATTAGTAGTGGTTGTACAAACTCGTTTCTCTTTATTACAAATCAAAATTTTCAACCCCTTCCTACTTTTTACTCTATATACAGCAACATAGAGCTGGCCATGACTAAACACTGGACGTGGAAGATATAAACCAACACGCTCCAATGATTGTCCTTGACTTTTATTTATTGTCATAGCAAAACACAGTGAAAGTGGGAATTGTCTTCGAGAAATCTTCACTGGTATTCTTTTATCTGAAGGTGTCATCTTCGGTCTTGAAATCAAAGTATGATGACCTATATTAGTCCCTGTGATAATTTTTGCTTCAATCACAACTTTTCCGAGCTTCGTGACTTGTAAACGTGTACCATTACACAATCCATTTGCCAGATCAATGTTTCTGAGTAAAATCACCGGAGCACCAAGTTTCAGTACTAATTTATGGTTAGGTAAACCAGATAAACGAAGATTGTTTAACACATCAGGAGGAAACAATGTCATATTAAGCTCTGATTCTTCCTCCGATTGGCATAAACTATCTGAACTAAAATAAACCTTTTCTTCACCTGGCAGACTCTCTAACAACTCTTTATTTATTGAATCCACTACTTCATTAGTTGGAGCAAGAATCGCTCTTTGTTGGAAATACGTTAAATCCTACAAAAACTTATTCATGTACGGATATATAAATGAAATGAGAGAAGAAATAGGATTGACTTGGTCATGAATAAGTAAATCATCTGGTATTTCAATATCAATCTCACCATCATTTTCTTCACCAAGCAGACCATCACCAAGCTTTAAAATCCATTCTCCAAATTCCTTTATTTCTTTCAAATCTGCTTCCTGACAACCAACTCTTAATCTCATATTCTCAGTTAGCTTTAGTACTTGACAGTGCCACCATATATAAGAAGAATTCAAAGAAACATTGGCTATCATTGTTCTGGTACCTTTAGGGATGACTGGAAGAATTTGTCTAAAATCACCACCAAATAGAATGACCTTTCCCCCAAACGGCTTCGATTGCATGTTCGGTTGACTGGAACGTGATATGTCTCTCATTGTTCTATCAAGAGCCTCGAAACAATGCTTGTGAGTCATATGTGCTTCATCCCAAATAATCAATGTTGCTCTTTTAATTAAATCACCTAACTCAGTATTAGGCTCTATCGAACATATTGAATTCTCATTAATGTTGATTGGAATTACAAACCTTGAATGAGCAGTTCTACCACCATCCAGCAAAAGTGAAGCAATTCCACTAGATGCAACATTCAATACAACTTCACCTTTTGATCGTAATGCAGCTGAGAATGTCTTCCAAAGAAATGTCTTTCCAGTTCCACCATAACCATATACAAAAAACACACCTCCATCACCTTTTTCAATCGCTTCCATAACAATTTTATATATCCTTTCCTGTTCGGCAGTTAAACACTTTATATAACGATCATGTTCCCTTTGAAGAGCTAGTTTGTCATACGATAATTCTTTCATTATTAATCGATTGTTCGACGATGAAATATAATTGTCCGGAACACTTGGCATATCATCAAAATTTCTCACTGTCATACCATTCTTTACTACTGTATTACTTGTTTGACGGCGACGATAGACAGGATATCCTTCAGAATCAACACAAGTCTCATCTACATATTTTTTGGGAAACCTTTTAGAACATTTTTGCTGAACCATACATGGACAAAGTGGGTTGTCCGTACCACATTGTCCATGAATCATAAATTGCTTGACAAGCTCATATAATTCAGGATCTCTTTCTTTATCTAGTATCTCAGCACTAATAACACGATCAATATCAAATGCATTTGGAAATTTGCTTTCAGCACCCAAGAACAAACATATGTGAGCATGTGGGAGACCACGCTTCTGAAATTCCATTGTATACATAACTGAAATTTTTGAACAGTGGGCTGTTAGATATATATAATTAGATGTTCAAAGTAAAAAATATAACTAAAGGGTACCTGCTTGTATATCACCAAAGAATTTATGTTTCTTGAAATCTTTTATAAGATGATCCAATTTACACTTGAATAATCTAGAGATAATATCCGGTCTGTCTTCAGCATTAAGAGCTTTATCGTGCAAACACCTGTAAATCTCAGGCCAGTTTGGATTACAAGTCACCGTTATGAGTAAATCGGGATATCCAACAGACTTGCAAATTGCCATAGCATCCAAGTACTTTTGCATCATATATCTAGAACCACCAGTAAATGAGGAAGGTAAAAGTATAGGTTTACCATAACTTGAGGCATTATTCTCTCCACTTTTAACAGTAGCATTCAAGTTCTTAAGATTTTGCACTCTAAGTTTAGGTTGTTGTGTCCTTATATAATTCAACTTGACAGATTCTATCATCGTGTATCCATCAACCAAAAACTGCTGAAATAGTTTTTTCGCATTAACTAACAATGAAAACTGATTCTGTCTATCTTGAATTTTGTAACAAAAGAATTATCTAATTGTAAGATTGGTTTGAAGTACCTCATCATCAATCGCAATCCCTCTATGTTTAATACCAACTCTATAACCATCTTCCGCATATGGGAAAATAAGTGGATATTGCAAAGCAAGGTAAGAGGGATGAAGCTCATTAATTGTTTGAAGACCACCAAACTTCTTTCTAACAACAATGTCCCATTTATCAAATGCTCCATCAAAATCACCATGTATTAACGCAGCAATTTCTGATGCTGTTGGCAAATTGTGAACTCTTCCATCCTTATCTCTTGTTCCAATAAGCTTCAAGCTTACATCTTGAAACTTATTTTCTTGAAAACAATCTCTTACCATTCTGAAGGACTGGACAAGAGGATTGCAAGAATCCAACATATCTTTAAGACCCTCTATGGTTGTACTATCAAGCTGGTTGTTTCTTGTAGTTTTGCATTCTATCTGAGAACTGCCATAAATATAAAATGTTAAAATTTACATTCATTTCAAATGATAATGAATGTAAATATACTGAAAAGCAAAATATATATTCATAAATGCCACAATTATCATAAAGAAATTACCTTACTGCTTTTTGACGATTTACAACTTCGTTTTGTGAATCATATATGTAAAGCTGGGAGAATTTAGGTTCTTCCCCATCGTCCGGAAGTAGACTACCCAATCGATGATAATTTTGACCTTGTAGTCTAAATACATAAGGACCTTTACCTCTCTGATAACTTTTGTCAACCTTCCCACCAAGAGATGTGAAGGAAAACATCATGTTATATGCTCGAATATTATCCATGAAATTGCGAGACTGTGAGGTATGACTTTTATATAAATGACGTAGTAATGGAGGAGGTGTAGGCGGTCGTGGTAGCTCAACATCTCCATTTAAACAACAAAGAGAATAGGATGTTTTCTTACATTTTTTATTTCCCCTAAGCATTTCATCTTCCCATAACATTGCATCACATTTAGAACACACAAAGATGGCATCTCCATGATCAATATAATCTACAGACTTAGTAAATTTATAAGTCAACATAAGTTTTCTACATATTGAAAACTTAACAGGAATTTACATTCGTATCTTATACCTTTAGAAATTCCATGAGTCTTCTTAACGACAGAATCTGGTAACATCTCATCACTCATTTGTAATTCAATTTTAGATATTCCACCTATATTGAAGCTTGTAAAATAAGATATATACAACAATTCATAAAACCTAAGATTAAACAAATATTTTGTTTCGTTAAATTTAAAACATACAATTTATAATATCTGATAATGGAGTCCTCTCAACAAAATTGGATATTTGCTTAGTACTTCCAAAAGGAGTGTGATGAACATTCCTTCTTTCGACATTGTTGGTTGAACCTTGTAAAATAGAACATATGTAAGGATTCCAAAAACATAACATATACATACATATTTCTTTTAAATTTTGTTTGCAAAACTGTAACACATACCACTTGAAGTATTTGAAAACTCGTTGTAATGACCAAATGAGTCGATCAGAAGAGTTCTCGATCAATACGAAAGGCGGAAACAGACGTATCGATGTTGTATCAGCTTGATTTACACTTAGAATCACTTTAACTATCTCTTGTATTGATTTTAGAACATTTTACAGGCTGGAGATACTTCGGCAGAGCTTCGCTACAGGAATCACATCTGTTACAAATGAGAGACACAAGACCCATATATATAGACATGAACATGCATGGTCTAGTTCGCACGAACTGGCCAGTTCGCACAAACTGGTCACTTCGCATGAACCAGCTTGTTCAGCTCAGTTTCCCGTTTCTCTCGTACAACATGCCCTGATCTATCTATTCTATTACAAGACTCGATACAAGACGAAGTCGACAGGCATATGCACCAACAAACTCCCCCTTGGATGTTGACGAGTCTTCAGCATGTCGAGTCTTCAGTCTTGAACAATCTTCTCGCTCTCTCCAAAGTATCTAACTCTGTAAGCATCCTCAATCTCTATCTTCTTCTCTCTCTCCTATTCTCCCAGAATTGCAATCTGACTCTATCTTCTCTTGATCAGATCTCTTGATTCCTTAAGCTCATCAGCATCAGCAACTTCTATCTTGAATACAGTTCCAGAATCATAAACTGGCTCTTACATCTTCAGACTCCCCCTTTCGATAAGCTGGGATCGTAGTCTGGAAAAGCTCTCGTTCTAGAATCTAAACCTGGTT
>JARYGA010045787.1:0-31874 GCA_030545235.1 Helianthus tuberosus | reverse complement strand
CGGTTTAAACAAAATTTTTTTGAATTTAAGTTTTCGAAATTACATTTTGGTCCCTGTGGTTCTGAGTAATTACATAATGGTCCCTGTAATAGTGAACTACATTAGATAACTAGGTTAGTGTTTAATATAGGAAACCTTTATATATTATTAACCCGGTTAGTCAAATCCGGTTAAATTAGTTTTAGAAATGGCAAAACTAGTCCCTAAACTACTACTTTGAGAAACTGACCTAATGGCCCTTGGACTTTTAATTCAAAAATTTAGTTTTTATTTTATAAAATATATAAGTTTCAAAAATGGCATAAAGGACCCTAAACTTTATATTTTTCAAAAGTAACACTTTTAACCCAAAGTTATGGGATTTCAAAAATGACAACTTAGTCCCCGGACTTTTGTACTTTCTAAAAAAATGGCGGTTTTAGTCCTCGGACTTAAAATCAAAGTTTTCGAGCAAGTTTCAAGGAATGACAATTAGGTCCCTTAACTTACACTTTCACATAATGACACATTAGGCCCTTGTAATTATTGTAGCCTTGTTTACAAACATAGAACTCAATCAACTATGCAATTATTAACGTATTTAGACTTGTAGAAGCATGTATGAACATAAAGTAAGTATGTTCGAATATGTTTTATTTCAAACATGGAAATTATTACAATGGAAAACAAACAAAACAGGTGTTGAAACCAGGACGGTAACAGTCTCCCCTACTTGTGGAAATTTCGTCCCGAAATTTATTTAGAGGAAACTTGTGAAAATAAGTGCGGATATTTGGCCTTCATCTGGTCCTTATGTTCCCAAGTAAACTCGGGGCCACGCTTGGATTCCCAGCGAACTTTGACCAAATGAATTCGTTTGTTCTTCAACTGTCTGAATGTACGGTCCACTATCTCCACAGGTTTCTCGATAAAGTGCAGTGTTTTATCAACACAAATTTCATCAAGCTGTATGTGAAGGTTCTCGTCAGCTAAGCACTTTTTGAGATTGGATACGTGGAAGGTTGGATGAACATTCCCAAGTTCAGGAGGTAACTGGAGTCTGTAGGCTACCTTACCGATTCTTTCGACGATCTTGAACGGTCCAACGTATCTAGGTGCAAGTTTTCCTTTCTTTCCAAATCTGATCACACCTTTCCAAGGTGAGACCTTAAGTAATACACGATCACCGACTTGAAATTCCATTGGCTTGCGTCCCTGGTCCGCGTAATTCTTTTGACGGCTTTGAGCTGTGTGAAGGTTATCGCGAACTTTCTTGATCTTATCAGTTGTCTCTAGAATGAGGTCAGGTCCGGTAAGTTGAGCCTCACCTATCTCATTCCAGCAGACTGGTGAACGACACTTTCGACCATAGAGAGCCTCGAAAGGAGCCATGTTGATGCTGGAGTGATAACTGTTGTTGGAGGAGAATTCAATCAATGGAAGATGTGAATCCCAACTACCACCAAAATCGATCACACAAGCTCTAAGCATATCCTCCAAAGTCTGGATTGTTCTTTCAGTTTGGCCATCTGTTTGTGGATGATAAGCTGTGCTCAGATTAAGTTGGGTCCCCATAGCAGATTGCATGGTTCTCCAAAAATGAGAAGTGAAGCGAGCATCTCTGTCAGAAATAATGTTCAAAGGAACGCCATGTCGAGATATGATTTCATCCACATAGATTTTAGCCAGGCTTTCAGCAGAAAAATCCTCACGTATTGGCAAGAAATGTGCTGACTTTGTAAGATGATCAACAACTACCCAGATGGCATCATGACCTTTCTTTGTGCGTGGAAGTTTGGTAATAAGATCCATAGAAATGTTTTCCCATTTCCAAACTGGAATCTCTGGTTGCTCCAAAAGACCAGAGGGATGTTGATGTTCAGCCTTGACCTTAAGACAAGTAAGGCATTTTGAAACATACAAGGCAATGTCTTTCTTCATACCGGGCCACCAATACTGAGTACGAAGATCCTTATACATCTTATCTGAGCCGGGATGAATAGAATAGCGAGATTTATGAGCTTCATCCATATGCAAAATGCGGAGATCATCTAGGCTTGGGACCCACAAACGGTCCATGAAATAATACGATCCATCGTCCTTCAGTTCAAGACTGGGCTTAATGTGACAGGGTAATTCCTTACCCATCAAGTCTTGTGAAACACAAGCATGTTGAGCCTGAGAAATGCGTGCTTGGATATCGGATCGAGCTTGAATATCAGATTAAACACGTACACAATGAAGTTTGACACGTTCTTTACGACTCAAAGCGTCAGCTACAACATTCGCCTTACCAGGATGGTAGCGAATTTCGCAGTCATAGTCGTTTAGGAGCTCAACCCAGCGTCGTTGCCTCATGTTGAGTTCTTTCTGATTGAAGATATGCTGAAGACTTCTGTGGTCAGTGAAAACCACACATTTAGTACCATACAAATAGTGCCTCCAGATTTTAAGAGCGAACACAAGTGCACCCAACTCAAGATCATGAGTGGTGTAGTTCTTCTCATGAACCTTCAATTGTCTTGATGCGTAGGCTATCACTTTGTTCCTTTGCATCAGAACACAGCCAAGACCCAATTTAGATGCATCGCAATAAACGATGAAATCATCATTGCCCTCAGGCAAGGTCAGAATAGGCGCGTCACAAAGCTTTTGCTTTAAGGTCTGAAATGCTTCTTCTTGTTTAGAACCCCATTCAAAGGGTCTATTCTTCTGAGTTAGAGCAGTTAGAGGAACTGCAATCTTGGAGAAATTCTCTATAAAGCGGCGGTAATAACCCGCGAGACCTAGAAAAGAACGAACCTCAGTAGGGGTAGTAGGCGTATCCCAATCCTTAATTGCATTGATCTTGGAGGGATCTACATGAATACCTTGTTCATTGATAACATGCCCCAAAAATTGAACCTCCTTAAGCCAAAATTCGCACTTGGAGAATTTGGCGAAAAGTTGTTCTTTCTTTAGAAGTTCCAGAGTAAGACGAAGATGTTGCTCATGATCCGCTTGCGTCTTAGAATATATCAGGATGTCATCAATAAAAACGATGATGAACTTATCTAAATAAGGCTTACAAACCCTATTCATCAAGTCCATGAAGACAGCAGGAGCATTAGTCAAACCGAACGGCATGACTGTGAACTCATAATGCCCATAACGAGTGCGGAATGCTGTCTTGTGAATGTCTTCTTCATGCACACGAAGTTGATGATACCCAGAACGAAGATCAATCTTCGAAAAATAAGAAGCACCCTGTAACTGGTCAAAGAGATCATCGATGCGAGGTAGGGGATATCGATTTTTGATGGTAAGCTTGTTCAGCTCACGATAATCGATGCACATTCTGAAAGATCCATCCTTCTTCTTGACAAAAAGAACGGGAGCACCCCAAGGTGAAAAACTAGGACGAATAAAACCTTTGTCAGATAACTCCTGAAGCTGTTTAGACAACTCTTGCATCTCGGACGGTGCAAGACGATATGGAGATCTGGCAATGGGATTTGCACCAGGTACGAGATCAATACGGAACTCGACTTGACGTGCTGGGGGTAGACCAGGTAACTCTTCAGGAAACAACTCCGGAAAATCCCGAACAACAGGAATATCTTGAATAGACTTACCTTTGCCTTAATCTGTTGTAACATGTGCCAAGAAGGCCACGTAATTCTTTGGCAGATACTTTCGAGCTTTAAAACAAGACATGAGTTTGAGACCATCAGCAGGTTTCTCACCACGAACCTGTAGGATTTCACCTGACGAAAGCGGCACCAGAACAATCTTCTCAAAACAAACTACCTCCGCGTGATGCTTGGCTAACCAATCCATACCCACAATAATGTCGAAGCTTCCAAGTTGCATGGGTGTGAGGTCGATAGGAAAAAGATGACCGTTAAGGTTCAATTGGCAATTGCGAAGAACAGAATCAAGGACAACGGGATTACCACTCGCAACTTCTACTGTCAAAGGCTTACTTAGTTTTGTTCTAGTTACGCGAAGCAATGGTTCAAAAGATAATGACACAAAACTCTTATCGGCACCAGAATCAAAAAGAACAGATGCGGGTTGATTATTGACAAAGAACGTACCGTTAACCACTTCGTTGTCTGCTTGCGCCTCTTGTGCATTCATGTTGAAGACTCGACCTCGAGCCTGAACCTGAGCTGGATTCGCTTTCACCAATCTTGGACACTGATTACGATAGTGGGTCAGATCCCCACAGTTATAACAAGAACCTGGTGGGTAGCGAGGTCGTGCAGCTTGACCTTGTTGTGGAGCAAGAGGCTGAGCAACTAGTTGAGCCGGGTTCTGAGCTGCCCGATTCTGATTAGCAGGAATGCGGCATATATCAGCAAGATGACCCTTTCTTCCACAGTTAGTGCAATGACGACATAGGATATGTGGTGGGTGATGACCGTTACACCTGTTGCACAAAGGTGCATTGCCTAGATAAGGCTTCTTGGCGGGTGGCTGTATAGGCTGATTTGGTGCAGCTTAAGCCTGTGCAGTAACGGCGTAGTTTTGGGAAGCCTTGCGTTTCCTAGGACTCTTCGATGAACCAGAACCCTTACCCTTCTTGTTTTTGCTATCCTCTTTGTCAGACGCCTGCTTCTTACCTTTTTCCCCCTTTCTGTGCAACTTACCCTTCCGAATCTGCGACTCAGTCAATGTTGCTGCTAACTCGATCGCCTGACGGACTGTGGTAGGGTTACTACCAGTAACGATGTCTTGCACTGAGTCAGGCACACCATCGACGTACCTTTCGATAGCCTTATCGAGTGGGGTAACCATTGTTGGGCATAACAAACTCAGCTCCTCATACCTATCAGTATACGCCCTGTGCTCGCCGCTATCCTGTTTCAAGTCATCAAATTCCCTTTCCAAAGCTCGCAGTTCGTGACGAGGGCAAAACTCCCTCATCATAAGAGTCCTAAGTTCAGCCCATGTTTGTGCTAGAGCAACTTCTGCACCACGGTCTCTCATAACCCCGTTCCACCATGTAAGAGCCCTCTTCTGAAACACGCTTGAAGCAAACTCGACCTTGCGATTATCAGGACACTGAACGTGACGGAAAGTATTCTCAATGCTCACGAACCATTGAAGAAGCCCAGTTGCTCCCTCAGAACCATTAAACTTGAGCGGTTTAGTTGAATTAAAACTCTTGAAATTGCATGGAGCATTGTTGTTGTTGTTGGCTTGGTTCCATTGAGCAATAAGATTTGGGAATGCAATAGCCATGTGATGCGCGATGAGTCCTGCCAATTCATCATTTGGTGGCGGATTTTGGTGTCGAGGAGGCATTATAAAAAGAGGAAACATGAAAGGAACGAGTGAGATGATTAGATAAAAAGTAAGAGATGAAACAAAAATCGATAAAAGCAAAGATGGTGGTCATTCGTCCGTATCACAAAGCAAACAAACGACACACAGTGACTAATCAAAGTAAATGGGTCAATAAATAATGTATCGCGAAGACATGCTCGCCTATAAGTGAACACTCATCCCAAGAATTCCCAGGTAAGCACAACTGGTCTCGCGTCTGTTGAGATATATGCGAAGTGCTTGCCTAGACAGAAAACCCAGAATACAGGCATTCACCCTTCCAGTTTGCACGTGTTCACACTATTTAGACCCAAACTTTGACGAGATTTTGAAAATTTTAAAGGCGTAAAGCCTAAAAATAAATCATCTAAGGATAGATGATTGATTTTCAAATTGAAAAGAGATTTGTGTACTTGTTTTGTTAATCACCTAAGGATAGGTGAAGTGCATGTTTTAAAATCTAAACACAAGACAACTTGTGTTGGGATCCTAGAAAGGTTATAGTCTAGGTCAAAGATTTACTAATAACCTAATTCCCTATAACCATTGGCTCTGATACCAACTCTTCTGTCACACCCCGACCACGTAAAACAACAAATCGTGGCGGAAACGTTGGGGAGTGTTGTAACAGAATTATTGTTTCAAACCATGGATACAAAGAGTTCCGTTTTATTTAATATTTAACATTGTCTTAAAGTTAAATAAGCAACACAAACATAGTCTATCATTATTATTAAATCACTAAGGCCTCGTCCGGTCCTAAGTGAGCATGCATCCTATTCGCAATCAACATTAAGCAACTTCACCTGAAACATATGTAAAAAAACAAAAAACAAAGTCAGCAAAGAAATGCCGGCGAGTACATAGTTTTTTTTTTTTGTGAGTATCAGATTCATGGCTCATTTGTATGTTGAAACAACTTGTACAACTTCGTTAATTGATATTAGAAAACCTTGTTTTGTTAAATGTTTGTATTGTAAAAGAATAACCAAGTCAAAATAGATTGGTCATAATTTTATAAACCTCGATGCCATGAATCTTAACCCAAAACATTTGTTTATGTAAACCAATTCATAGATCGTTCTGGTTTTTAATTGTGAATACTACTCTTGGTCGTCTTGCTAATAACATTCAAACCTTTGTGACTCGTTCATCGTTCAACTCGTTCTTGCATTAACAAACCTCCAAAGGGTAAGTTAACAATCATCAGGTTCAGTCGTTACCCACACATAACCATGGGTCCAGTCTGATAACGGGATTTGTCGGATCCTATGGTACCATAACCTAATACCGGTCGGTTTGGCCGAAATTAATGAATGTCATTCGTTATGTAATTACAACCAACAAGCTCGTTCACATTATCGAAATCGTTATTAGTTTGGTATCAACCATCTCAATCGTTTTGAAACCATTGTTAGAATATCGAAATCGTTTTGATACATATGAATCACCCCAAAATAATCGAAAACAGTAAAAAGAGGGGATCTATGTACTCACCTTGATTTCGGATAAATTTCAAACAAGTAAACAGGTAAAAGTTTGGCGGGAACAGGATTTCCACTTCACTCTAATTGTATGAACATGCACAAAATATTGCAATTGGTATCAACAAATATTGTTAATTGTAAACTGGAAACTAAGTCCATGGTGTTTGGTATGGTTTGACAAGAAAGGTAACTACGGTTTCAAACAGTCTTGTTTGGGGAAACGGGGGATAAGTATGCATGGATTATTTAAGAACAGTGTATTTTGTATAAATAACTAAGTCATACAATTACTGGATATAGAGTTTATATTTGTATAGTTAAAACAGAAAATAAATATGTATCTTCAAAATAACATGATAATTATACAATTTAATTATCTAATAATTAATTTAGGGCAGAATAATTAAAATAACATTTTAATTATATGACAAGTATAAATCAGATTTAAAATAATTACCATGGCAGAAATAAATATATTTAAAATAAACAGTTAATTATTTGTTTAAAAAATGAAATAACTGAATAATTATCTAAATAATTGTCTAAGTAATTGATTTAAATCAAAAAAAAAATTAGAAATATCATTTCTAAATATTAACATGCAATGTTACATATTTAAAATAAATATTATGGCCTTGAAGAATTTTTATATAATAATCTGGAATTAAAAAGGATAATTGTACATAAATTGATTTGTAAGATTAATTATATAAAAATAACATGTAAGTGTTTTTTTTTTTTTTTTTGGGTAAAGGGTTACCCCGGTGATTCTATTAAAGACAACCGCCTAATAAGTACAAGTAGTGAGGATGAATTCCCCACTAGTTCATATACAGGACATGCCCCATATATGTAAACAAAAAACAAACAAACCAAGTTACCACCTCAATCTAGCCCACTACAATCATGATAATGACTAACTAGTAGACAAACGAAAAAATCAAACAAAAGACGTCAACCGCCATCATCAAAAATGAAATTGCTACCAACTGGCAGCCCCTTAGCATGAAATAGAAGCCACCTATCCATTAGACAACTTTATGTGAGAGGTGCTTGCCCCTGTACTGGAAGACGTAGGATGTGTACCCGATGTCATAAACTTATTCGTTTCATCATATACAACCTCTACCTCGTCATCGTCAGACTCCTCATTTTGCTCACGTCTCCCTTTATCCCCGTTCCCTCCAACAAACCCAACAAACCCAAGGGCACTAAACGAATTATGTGTTTGAACCTTGGACGAACTAGTGCTCCGCGCACTCATGTAGGCAGAACTCACTGCCTTTTTCTTTTTATCCACAGGTCTATATTCAAACTTGGGCTTTTGATTGTTAACTTGAAAACCGCTCTTCTTTACATTCTTCTTTGTCTTGACTTCCGTATAACCATCCTCATCTACTTTCGGACTATTTGTAGGAGGTTTTACTGTCGGTCGAATGCGTTTTGGACACTCCTCAGAATCATGCCCAAATACACAGCAGTGGGCACATCTCGGAGGTTCCCATTCATACTCCACCCGAATAGTCTCAGTAACATATTTGTTCCCATCCAATTCAGGAATAGCCATGGTTAGAGCCTCTTTCAACTCATGATCAACTGATATTTCAATGAGAGCCCTAGCATAGCTGCTCCTTCCCCAAGCCTCATTACACATATCACTAGTATACGAATCCAGGCGCACAGGGGACCCAATTTTTGAAGCCAGCATGCTTAAACCATCATCAGAATATGCCACTAGCGGAACATCATGCAATTTAACCCAAACTGCAACCTTTTTAAACTCTTCTTTTTTAAGGGTGTTTGTAGGAGACCAAATGTTGAGAAACATAGGTTTGTTACGGATCATCCAAGGTCCCCCTTCAAGAAGAGTATCCATACCCTTTCTGTCTTCAAACTTGAAGAAAAAGAAACCATTTGAATTCATCATAGTTTTCTAAAGACCATGTTTCTTCCAATTTGTTCTGACAAAATATTCAACTACTGGATATGCAATCCTATCCCCCAGGAAATAACCATAAAGAGTGTTTGCTAACCTGTTATTAACCTGGCGAACCGAATCAATCGGAAGCACTACATCCACTCCATCCAATGATACATCTGAATTTAGGGGTCGAAAATTGACTTTAGGAACTTGATCAGCCACATCATTGGCCTTCCTAGTGTTTTCATCTTCATTCTGATTCTGAATTGAATCACCACCCCGCTTAATATCACCCTGCTCGATCCGTTCATTTAGGACCACATCCGCATAAGATTGGACATGAGCATTATCATCCTGATTCAGATTTTGAACTCGAGTAGGACTAATATCATTCACCGGTAACACAAATGCTACCTTTCTCTTGTCAAAGACTTTCGCATAATTCTGATTGGGAGAATCAGAACAGCCAATAACATGTTCAGTATCATTAAGCGGCAGCATAAAACATACCTTCTTACTCGGCATTTCAGAAACCCTAGTCGCCAAAACTGAAGTTTGTCTTGGCTCAAATGTTTTACCGTCAATGTTCTTAATTTTTTTCGCAAACACATTTGAGTTTTCTGCATGTTGGCCCTCCATACGGACAGATTCTGATCAAGAAAACCAGCCAATACAAAGAATAGTGATGATAAAGAAACCTGCTGAAACCCTAAATCAATAAGGAACCAGCCGCACCCCTTCGCTAAACAGAAAACAACGAATTCAAAACCCTAATCTCAAAGTCTGGAATCACCTTATTAGCGCCTAAGAACAACGCCGTTGAAACAGATGTATATCCGAAATCAGAACAACGAAATCAGAGCCGTAACTTCAAAATACTAAAGATGTATTACCGAAAATCAGAAGCACTAATGCGAATTAACCAGCTACACACCCCGTTTGCAAACAGAAAGCAGCGCCGAAAACAAAACCCTAACTACAAAACCCTAATCCGAGAACAATTGAATATCACCTAAGGATCGATCAGAAACCCTAAGCTGATAAGCAAGAGCAATCGAGACCAGGATTAGCAAGAGAAAGTTAGGGTTTCACAAGATCGCCTATGTCTCCAAAATCGCCCAGAGAACCCATTTTGTTAATACAATATCATGTAAGTGTTAAAACATGGCTTCTGGATTTTTTTTATAAACTCAGCAAAACATGCATAATATTATAAAAATAATTTCGGACCAAAATTATTTAATTACATAATTAAAACAATTAAGTTTAATTAAGTGATTTAAATGATTTAATTCATGTAAAATAACCTGTAAATGATCAAATAGTAACAAAATTTATACAAACTCAGAATGATACAGGTAATATCATAAAAATAATTTTGGGCATCAATTATATAGTTATTTAATTTTAACAGATTAAAATTTAACTTTAAAATATATGTGATTTAATTGTTTTAATTATAAAAATATCAAAACAGTATCAAATATTGGTGACAAAAATATTTTATATAGTTTATTGTTTTTTTTTTTTGGGTAAAGGGTTACCCCGGTGAATTTTATATATAAAGAATAAAGAATCACACAAGCATGCCAGAGTAGCATACTAGGGCTAGACTTGGCATACCAAGACTAGCAAAACCAACAAAACAACGAAAATCCACAACCAAACTAAACAAGAAAACAACCAAGGAAAAAACCAGAAGCCGAAACAATGGCAACACACAGACACAAAACCATCAACATAAGTCTCTAGCCCGGGTCCATGCTCAAAGTCTTCACTTGAAATTTCCACCGTTCTAGCAATAACGGGTTCTTTGATCCTCTCCCTGCCTTGAACGTCATCAACTTCATGCGAACTGTATGGAGAACAATATTGGCAATCATGGTAGCATTACGCTGATTTGTAGAGAAAATCCTATTGTTTCTTTCTTGCCATATAAAATAAGTCGAGGCTGCCACTACCAGTTTACTTACTAAACTTTCTGGAGACTTCGAATTAGGTTGTTGCGCGAACCATGACATAATAGAATCCCAGTTAGCATCAACTGTATCCATATAAGCCATCCCTTTAACCATATTCCAAACTTGCAACCCATATGAGCACTGAAAAAATAAATGATCTCGAGAGTCCTTACCATTCCAGCAGAGCGGACAACACACGAGATTCAGATTGGTAGCCCTTCCAGCATCCCAAATACCCATACGATCCTGAGTTTTCAGCCTATTTTTAATAACTAACCACATGTGGATTGAGTGTCTAGGGATACATTGACTAAACCACACCAAATCAACCCAACCGACTTCATCACCACGAGCTCTAATATTCTCCCAAACCTCACTAGCGCTGAAATCCTTTTGCTTTTGCTGTCTATCCTTCCAAGTAATCTTATCCGGTGAGTTATGATCCAGAATCCGCGGCATTAAATTGATTAAAACTGGATAAAAATCATACCATGCAACCGGCCACTTCCAACCATTTTGATTATCAATAAGATCCGAAACTGTAGTTTGCATATTAAAACCCGCTCCATGTATCCTTCTAGGGGTAATAAACTCTCGTAGAGGACTAAGTTGACACCAATTATCACTCCACGCATTTGTTTTACGGCCATCACAAATAGTATACCAAATAAACGGACGGATTGATGATCGAATACTTAGAATTTTCCGCCACCCCCATGTCATACTACCTCTATAAGGGATATCCCAAAAATTCTTTCCCTTAATCCTGTAAGAATGGACCCATTTCACCCATAGGGACTCTCTTTTAAGCAGAATACTCCATACATGGTGCGCAAGAAGCGCTTTGTTCATATCATAAATTCTTCTAATTCCCAAACCACCTTCCAACTTAGGAAGACAAACATTTTTCCAAGCCACTTTAGAGTTAACAACTTTAACCAAACCTCCACTCCATAAAAAATTCCGCATTCTTTTTTCAATGTCACTAATTATACGAGCCGGAAGCATAAACACCGAGGCCCAATAAATGTGCATAGCCGAGATGACAGACTTAATCAATTGAAGCCTTCCCGCAAAAGAAAGAGACTTATTCATCCAATGATCAATCTTTTTATCTACCCGGTCCACCAAAACTCTACAATCCTTATACATAAGTTTAGTAGAAATTAACGGGACACCCAAGTATCTAACAGGAAGATCTCCTTCTTGAAACGGCAAAAGAGAGCGGATTTCCTGTTTCACCATAGAAGAGACGTTACTAAAAAACATCGTGCTTTTAGCTAGATTCGGAGTAAGACCCGAGATTCTCGTAAACAAATCCAAAGTATCCCTCATCACTTTAACAGAAACCAGATCCGGATTGACAAACAGGAACAAATCATCAGCGAAAGACACATTAATAATCTTCTGTTGTTTGCACTTATCATGGTATCTGAAAGCAGGATGTTGATCAGCGGCTTTATGTAACAGCAACGACAGAACCTCCATTACCAAAGTGAACAAGTAAGGGGATATGGGATCTCCCTGTCTAAGACCCCTTTTACCTTTAAAAAACCCACAAAGATTTCCATTGATACTTAGCGAGAAAGACGCAGTGGAAACACAAGTCATAATCCAATCAACCATTTTCATAGGAAAACCAAATCTGATTAATATAGCATTAAGAAAAGACCTGCTAACCGTATCATACGCTTTCTGGATATCAATTTTGAAAGCACATCTTGGCTTACCTCTATTAAGATGGTAGTTATGCATAAGCTCCTGTGTGAGAAGAATATATAGTTTATTGTTCAAAATAATTAACATAAAAATTTTATTAATTAATTCTAAATACCGAATTAATATAAATTTCTAAACATTAAAACTGTTTATATTTAAATAAAACAGTTTTATAAAAATTTTGGAGATTTTATATTTTTAATAAATACATCTGTGTTTATGTGATTTGTGATAAAAATCTCAGATTTTAATCAGTTAACCTCGAATTGTTATGAATTTTATGAATAAACTGTTTTATAAAAAAAAAAAGTCAACTTCATCTTCCCCAAATGAAGTCAACCCAGAAAGTCAAACGAACAAACTACAATCGAAACATGTATTATACTGCAATTAAATTAACATGAACATTGAATGTACGATGATATACCGAATGGATGATCGAAAGCAGGTCTGGTATCGGTCAGATCAACGTGTCGACAAAATCCGGTGACCGTGTATTCCGGCGAAGATACAGAGACGAAACAGAGGAATTTACGGAAGTGTTTGTGAGTTTTGAAGGGTCTGGGAGATTCGTGGAGGTTGCAGGAACGTTATAACAACTTCAATTGATCCTCAAACATACGGAAACAGACAAATTGAATTCCACTAAGATTTTTAAAAATATTTTCGATCCCGTAGACAATTCTGCATGTTTCGGTGAAATTGAAAACTTTGGATGGTTCAAAATGTCGAGGAGAATAAGCAGGGATGTTCGTTGATCAGTGGGCTTTGTCTGTTTGCGGATTGGCTTGATTTCCGGCGATACACACGGTGTAAAACCGGTTTTGAAATATTATTTAATATTTAAAATATGTTTAAGTATTATTCGAATCGGTTATAAACCGGATGTGGCATGCCCGGCCGAGTGGTTACGAGTTCACTTATTAATGCGAAGGTCCCGAGTTCGAGTCCCCTGCGTGACCGGTTTAAACAAAAAATTTTTGAATTTAAGTTTTCGAAATTACATTTTGGTCCCTGTGGTTCTGAGTAATTACATAATGGTCCCTGTAATAGTGAACTACATTAGATAACTAGGTTAGTGTTTAATATAGGAAACCTTTATATATTATTAACCCGGTTAGTCAAATCCGGTTAAATTAGTTTTAGAAATGGCAAAACTAGTCCCTAAACTACTAGTTTGAGAAAATGACCTAATGGCCCTTGGACTTTTAATTCAAAAATTTAGTTTTTATTTTATAAAATATATAAGTTTCAACACGGGTTCGTATCAGTAACCCTTTTGATGTTTTAGTTTATGACACTAGCAATCCCTTGGAGGGTTTTAACACGGGTAGGGGAAGTGGGGAAGCGTCTACTAGCAAACCTGAGGGTGTTAAACATTCGGAGAAGGATGATAATCAATCTGATGATGAAGAGGTTTATGAAGTTTACAATGAAACATCAGAATTTATGGCGTCCAATAATAAAACAGGGGCAAGCACTCCTGCTGTGAAGGTGTCCAATGGTTAGTCTAGCTTCCTGGAACATTAGGGGGTTGAACCGCCCGCTAAAACAAAAAGAGGTTCGTATTTTTATCAAAGACAGTCAGCTGAGTATGTGTGCTATTCTGGAGTCGCATGTTGGCATTCCAGGGCTGGTTAATGTTTGTAAAAGTGTATTCAAGAACTGGGATTGGACCTCAAACGGTGTATACTGTTCAAAGGGAACTCACATCATCCTGGGGTGGGATCCAGCAATTTTTGATGTTATGGTCTTGAATCAAACTGATCAAGTTATGCATACCCAAGTGGTTTTTAAAAAGGATCAAAAGATACTCTTTTGTTCTATCATTTATGCTGATAATTATTATTTGAACCGAAGGAATCTTTGGAATAGTCTTGCTTGCCATAAGAATGTTGTCAAGGATAACCCGTGGATTTGTATGGGTGATTTTAATAGTGCGTTGAATCTGGAAGATAACTCTTCAGGATCATCAAAAATAACTATAGGTATGCGTGATTTCAAAGAGTGCATTGATCAGGCTGAATTGGTTGATGTGAAGGGAACGGGTTGTCAATACACCTGGAATCAAAAACCAAGCTCTGGAATAGGGATTCTGAAGAAGATTGATCGAGTTATGGGGAACATCATGTTTGTGGATCAGTTTCCAGCGGCAACTGCAATATATCATCCATATCGGATCTCTGACCACACTCCTTGCATTCTCAAAATTCCGGGTATGAATAGATGTAAGCCGAAACCATTTAAATTCCCTAATTTCCTGGTACACAAGCCATGTTTCATGGATATTGTGAAGGAAAAGTGGGAGTGTCAGATTGATGGTGTTCACCAGTTGCAGGTTGTTAAGAAGCTGAGAAGTTTAAAATCGCCACTTAGAGGTCTGCTTCACAAGCAAGGCAACCTCCATGTTAAGGTAGACCAATTAAGGGGCATGTTGGATGAACTTCAGAAACAAGTTGATTCTAACCCGTTTGATCAGGATATAAGAACCCGAGAAGCCAAATGCTTGCAAGAGTTTCAAATTGCAAGCCTTGATGAGGAACGATTTCTTAAACAAAAATCTAAAGTCAAGTGGTTAATCGCTGGTGATTCTAATTCTGCTTTCTTTCACAAATCTCTTAAATGCAAAACGCATGTTAATCGGATTGATGTTATTAAAAATAGTCACGGTCAATTGTTTGAGGGTGGGGATGTTCCAGATGCTTTTGTGAATCATTTTGAGCAGTTTCTGGGTTCCGAGGATACAACATCCATGGATCCGTCTGATGACTTGTTTACTCATAAACTTGAAGTAGAGGTTGCTCAGCATATGGTTCAGCCTATCCAGAACGATGAGATAAAGAATGCTATGTTTTCCATTGCTGAAAACAAATCTCCGGGTCCGGATGGTTATACTTCAGCGTTTTTTTTAAAACGGCTTGGTGTGTTGTTGGTGAAGATGTCACTAAAGCTATAAAAGATTTCTTTGATAAAGGGAAGATGCTTAAAGAATTGAATCATACTATCATTGCCCTTGTGCCAAAAGTCTCCATGCCATCTGTCATAACTGATTATAGGCCGATTGCGTGTTGCAACGTCTTGTTCAAGTGCATTAGCAAAATCATGGTCGAGCGGGTAAAAGGATCGTTAAACAGGATTGTTAGCATAAACCAGTCAACTTTTATCCCAGGTAGAAAAATTTCAGATAACATTTTATTAACGCAGGAGTTAATGCATAATTATCATAGAATGTTTGGCCCTCCTCGGTGTGCTTTCAAGATCGATATCCAAAAAGCATATGACACGGTAAACTGTGAGTTTTTAAGAAAGATTCTCATGGGGTTTGGGTTTCACTCGAAAATGGTAGAATGGATTATGTTATGTGTAACTACCCCATCTTTCTCGATATCGGTTAATGGCAATCTTCACGGGTATTTTAAAGGTAAAAGGGGCCTCAGACAGGGTGACCCCCTTTCTCCATATTTATTTACCCTTGTCATGGAAATTCTCACTCTTCTTCTACAAAAGGCCATTCGTTTAGACTCTTCTTTTCGATTTCACAATAAATGTGAAAAACAGCGGATAATAAACCTCTGCTTTGCTGACGATTTATTCCTTTTTGCTAGAGGGGATGTTGAGTCTGTCAAGTGCATAATGGCTTCTTTAAGCGACTTCACAAAGATGTCAGGGTTAGTGCCTAGTATTCCAAAGAGTGTCGTTTACTTTTGTAATATGCCCGATCATGTCAGACAAAGCATTCTAAACCTTATGCCATTCATGGAGGGTAAGCTACCAGTTAGATATTTGGGTGTCCCTTTGATATCTTCGAGGCTTCGATACTCGGATTGCAATGTGCTTGTGGAACGTGTTGATAAAAGAATATCGTCGTGGGTGAATAGATTTCTCTCGTTTGCGGGTCGTTTACAACTTATTCTATCGGTTCTATCAGCCATGCACATTTACTGGTGCTCAGTGTTTATATTACCAGCTAGAATACTAAATGAGTTGGAAGCAAAGTTTCGTGGCTTTCTTTGGACGCAAGGTCCGATGCAACAAGGGAGAGCTAAAGTTTCTTGGAAGACGGTTTGTTTGCCTAAATACGAAGGGGGTTTAGGCGTGAGACGAATTAAAGAGATGAATAATGCCCTGATTGCTGGTCATGCTTGGAGCATCATCACTAATCGAGAGTCTTTATGGGTCGCTTGGGTCAATTCTTATAGGCTTAAAAACAGAAGTTTATGGGAGTGTCGGCCTCAAAATAACAGTTGCTGGAGCTGGAGGAAAATAATTCAGGTTAGACCTCTAATACAACCGTATGTGTGGTCTAAACTGGGCAATGGTAAATCCACCTCCGCTTGGTTTGACAAATGGTGTGAAGAGGGTCCTCTAATCCATATGATCACACCAAGAATGATAGCAAATGGAGGGTATAATCTAAAATCTAAAGTAGCGGATATTTGGAACAATGGGAGGTGGGGTTGGCCGAATCAATGGATGATCCGAACACCTGCGCTAACCAACATTGGCCCTTGCAGTCTTCGTGAGGATATGCAAGATAAAACATGTTGGAAGGTGGATGATAAGATGATGGATTTTTCGAACGCGGTGGTGTGGCAAACAATACGAACTCGACAAGAGGAAGTGCCTTGGTCCGAGAGTGTTTGGTTCTCTCAATGCATTCCTAAACATGCTTTTCTATTCTGGCTGATTATTCGGAGGAAGCTTCTCACTCAGGATAAAATTCTTAAATGGGGTCATGCAAGGAGGCGAAATATGAATATGATGTGTTGTCTTTTATGCTACAAAGATTATGATTCCCATGATCACCTTTTTTTCTCATGCTGTTATTCGACCCAGGTTTGGTACCATATTCGTGCACATGCAGGAATGGAGACTGTTCAACCTAACTGGAGTGATGTTTTCACAGAGATGATCTAAAGGAAAGCGTCGAAGAGGATTGCGAGTATTGTAGCCAGGCTCACCGTTGCGGCGGCAGCCTACTACATCTGGAAAGAACGCAATACCAGGTTATTCCAGAATAATGCGAGACCACCAGACAAGCTAGCACAGGAGATTCTTTCTACAGTTCGATACAAACTAATGGGTCTTAAATTTAAGGAATCGACTCGAGTGGCTAGGATGTTGGAGAAATGGAATATACGGGGGGACGGAGACTATGACATGGGGGCTCAATCAAGTTTTCAGCTAGATAGTTAGTTGCGGGTTTTTGTGCTAGTTTGTAGACTAGTTGTGTATTCGTGTTTTCTCAGTTTTATTTGTTTTGTGGTTGGGTTTACATAAATGGGGGGATGTCCCATTTATGATCTAGCTTGGAACTTTTCCATGCTACATGTGTTTTTTTGGTTGTGAATATATAAAATCACCGGGGTAACCCTTTACCCAAAAAAAAAAGTTTCAAAAATGGCATAAAGGACCCTAAACTTTATATTTTTCAAAAGTTACACTTATAACCCAAAGTTATGGGATTTCAAAAATGACAACTTAGTCCCCGGACTTTTGTACTTTCTAAAAAAATGGCGGTTTTAGTCCTCGGACTTAAAATCAAAGTTTTCGAGCAAGTTTCAAGGAATGACAATTAGGTCCCTTAACTTACACTTTCACATAATGACACATTAGGCCCTTGTAATTATTGTAGCCTTGTTTACAAACATAGAACTCAATCAACTATGCAATTATTAACGTATTTGGACTTGTAGAAGCCATGTATGAAGATAAAGCAAGTATGTTCGAATATGTTTTATTTCAAACATGGAAATTGTTACAATGGAAAACAAACAAAACAGGTGTTGAAACCAGGATGGTTACTATATATATATATATATATATATATATATATATATATATATATATATATATTTGGATATATATTTTTTTGGTGTACATAACCTAGCTATGACCTTGTGTGAATATGTTTGTGTTTGTGATTTTATTTAATTATTTAATGGGTTGTAATAATTATTATTTTTGTCTTCCATTTGTAAAAATATGTAATTTATTTATTTTCATTTGGTATGTAAGTAAATAGATTAGGTGCATTTTATTTTACTAGAAAAAATGTATTAGGATACTTTTTTTGTAAAAGAAGATGCACACAAAAAAAATGCGGTTTTGGTTTTTGCCAATTTCGGGCATAAAGGACTTCATAGTTCTTAACGGGATTTTAGCCTGATAACCAAAACACATTTTTATAAGTCCAAAGGAGTTTGGAGCTGAATTTAAAAGACATTTGGAAGCTCAAAGAATGTGAAGAAATCACAACACAAGATGAGCACTTGAAGCATTTGGATGCGGGATCAAGTGGGAGTTCATCGACACATTTTTCGTGTCCATATTCACCATTTAGGAAGGACCTTTTGACACACTTGTTTCGGCTAACAAGTGTGGTCAAAATAGTTTGCTATGGTTATGCACCTTTTTTGATATATGTGTTGTGCTTGTATGGTTATTTTATTTATGGTTGTTTGGATGATATTTGGATATGCATGCTTAACAACTAATAATCCATAACAAGCTTAAAATTGGTTCTTAACAAAATCATTAAAATGGTTAATAAAAGGTTTTATTAAAAGTTAATGATTTTATAATAAAATGGGTTTTATTAAAAGAACCTTGAAAATTGGTTTTCACTAAAGTACCATTGATTTGAATGCATGCAAATATATGGTACATAAAATTTTTCTAAACTAGAATTTTGAAATAAAAATCCCTTTTATAAAACAAGTCAAACACCATCCTTTTATACAACACTCGAATTACTTGGGAACTCTTAGTGGGATAAAGGTCACCTAACCACATTTGAGGAAACTTGTATATTTGAGGTGGCGTTACCATGTTTGTGGGATAAAGGTCACCTAACCACTTATGTGTATAAACTCACATGTGTGTCACCGAAGCATGGGGAACAAAGGTGTTGATGGGATTAAACATGACAACTAAACATAAAGATGTTTAACCGATCCCATATAGCTAGAAGTTGCAAAGGGTTGCAATCGTCAAACGTTGACTACCTTGTTAATTTAAATAATGGGATAAAGGTCACCTAACCAATATTTAAATGTAACGTTGGATTCTAGATTTTAATTATTAATTGTCTATGAGACATAAAAGGGTATTAATGATTAAAATTTTAATAATATCGAAAATACTAAAACTGAACTTTGTTAAATTTTGTAGATGGCCGCTAACAATGCAAACCCGATTACCCAAACCGTCCGTAACCTATCACTAAGAACCATCCTTGAAAAGGATCGTCTCAACCATAACAACTTCATGGATTGGTTTCGAAACTTGAGAATTGTTCTCAAGCAAGAGAAGATATCCTAAGTGTTGGACGATCCTATTCCCGATGAACCTGACAAGGAAGATGTAGAAGCCTACAATGATTGGGTTAAGTATACCGAGGACTCCATGCAAGCCTCATGCCTCATGTTGGGAACTATGATTCCCGAGATTCAAAAGGATTTTGAACATCATGGGGCATACGACATGATCACCCAATTGAAGGAAATGTTCCTACAACAAGCAAGGGTAGAACGCTTCGAAACGGTTCGAGCGCTTCATGCATGTCGAATGGAGGAAACCCAATCGGTATCATCTTATGTCCTTTGTAATAACCATAAATTTTAAAATCATTATTCTAGAAATAAAAGAATAATAATAATTTATAATAAACTAAACATTTATCTTATGATCCATCCTTCTGTATATCAACCAAAACTATTATTATTATTTATAAATTATCCAATAGGAAACCCTAATTAAGATACCCAAGTAATTCTGTACAAACCCTAGAATTTTCTGAATCAGGATCAGGGCCCCTAAAACTCAGGGGGGGGGGGGGGTATTCCCTACTTGACGATTATCCTAATAACTTGCTGTCGAAGTTGAAATTTTAAAATCTGTCGACTCAGCTAGGCTAGTCCCACACGTGGCAACCCTATGCATAAAATAAGTTGCTACGCGGGCCGTGTAAGGATAGGTTAAATGTTCACGCGGGCCGCGACAAGGACAAATTTCACCTATAAATAGCAGCGATTGGGACTTGATTCTGGGCACAAAAACGACGAAGAAACTAAAAATACACGCTGAGATATCGTCCATATACTCTCAAAACACACACGAATCACTAATTAGTATAGCGAGGTGCTGCAGAACAGGGTAATAACTCAATCGCTGATACGATTCAATGTCCGATTGATTGAAATCAATCCAATGGATGTTTAAGTGCTGCTCAAATTTGGGTTATGCTTTGTCATTAGTCGTGATTCCGATGGATGTTTAAGTAATTTCACTTTGTCATTAGTTGTGATTCCGATGGATGTTTAAGTGTTTACACTTTGTCATTCGTTGTGAATCCGATGGATGTTTAAGTGATTTCACTTTGTCATTAATTGTGAATCCGACGGATGTTTAAGTATCACACTTTGTCATTCGTTGTGAGGATTTTAATCTCGTGAGTTATCGTAAATGCTGTATTAAGTTACTAACCTAGTCTGTGTGCATGTTATTTAAATTAGGTTAAAAGACTAATCAGTAGTCTAAACTCTGCCCGTATAGATCTAAAATATTATCAAGGTAGCATCACTTTGGAATTATTAAGGTACGGATTCTTACCCTCACTCCTTATTGCTTCATATTCAAATTGTTATAAACCCATTAAATTCATATATCTTTTAAAACTCCTCACGTCTTTGATTATCGATTCATTTGACAGTCCGTTAGATTCCTATTCTAATCATAACCTTGGATTTAGCTTTCATGTCATGCGATAGTATTCTGTTAGTTGTACTCATTATCGCATGTTCCAATATATGTTACGTCTTGTTATGAAAATATTTCTTTAAGTTATGTGAATAAGACCATTTGTACTCTGATACCCTGAGTATCGCTTCTCGTGGAGTGTCCCACGAGCATGTTGTTGCGGCATCGACATCATGTGCTCCATCCCTGACGGAGAGATCAGTTCACGGCGTCCCTAGGTACTAGTGAGGTACAAAGCTACTAGGAGGCGTATGGATCGATCCTAGGATTTAAGTTAAGGAGGTGGATAGCGGATATGCCAACTCGCCATCTCGTGTGATAATTATGCAGGAGTAGCTACCTGTGTATTGTCACGTTTTAAGTTTGGCTCATGGGTACATCCGTATGATATAATTATGAAATTACGTTACTTGCATCATATCATTTTAACATAAAGTTTCATCCGAATAACATTTCATATAAAGCATTATTTGTTATTTGAGCCTATTATTCCGTACTGAGCATTTGGCTCATTCCGTAATTTTTTTTTGTATATACAGGTTCACAGGTTACTTCGGGCGGGGTAAAGAGAGAAGAATAAAGCCTAGGAATAAATCTGAAGATGTTAGTTAATCAAGTCAAATGTATCCGTTTGTATATTAACCTTAAGTTTAGTTGTCGTGTGGTTGTATCCTTATCAATTAAATAAATGGAATTATGACTTTTGTTTATGATACCACTGTTATTGTGACACGTCAGCCCTTCCGGGTTGGGGTGTTACAGCTATGGTATCAGAGCAAAGGCTCTTTCCTGTAGAAAACTTGAAGATAGTAATAAAAACCTGTGAGGAATGGGTAGATATCTATGATAGGATTCAACTTGGTCTCTTATTTGGTTTAACTCCTATGTCTATTCTTATAGATGCCTCCTCGTCGTCCGCTACGTAGGAGTACTCGTACTAACCATATGCGTAACAACACTTCTTCGAATGAGACTCCAGTTGATCCAAACGTAATTAATGCTATCAACCAGGCTGTTGCCGGGTTGCTTCCAAACCTTGTTGCTCAAACAGCTGAGGCCGTTATTCAACAAACTCGTCATTCAGAACGTACGAACACGAATCCAGTCTCTGGTGGAGAAATTCGTGAGAATGCCACGAACCATACTACCTATAGTATAGACATATGGATCGCTAAATTCCAAAAACAAAAGCCGAAATCCTTTAGTCACGCTACTAATCCAGTCGATGCCAGAAACTGGATAGCTCATGTTGAAAAGATCTTCGGAGTTCTTGGAGTTCCGGAGCAATACAAAGTTAGATTGGCTACCTACAAACTTGAAGATGATGCACAAACTTGGTGGGAAGGATATAAGCAAGTCAAAGGAGGGGATGATTTTGACGCTAATCTTTCATGGGTCGACTTTCGTACCATCTTTTACGACAAGTATTTTTCTACCGCTGATAAAGAAGCTTATATCAGGGAGTATGCAGTGATTCGACAGGGGAGTGATGAACCAGCCTCTGAGTTCATTACTAGATTTTCAAGATTAGCTAATATTGTAGGAGACGTTGCAGGATCAGCAGAAGCCCAGGCAGAAAAATGCAAGTGGGCAGTCAATGATCGAATTCGGAAGTCGATCATGTACATGAAATTTAAGGATATCACCGAAGTTGCCGATGCAATCAAAACTTTTGAGTTCGAAAGGAAAGAATTTTTATCTCGAACTGAGGATAATAAGAAGAGAAACAGAGAAGGACAATTTAAGCAGGCAATCGGCCAATCATCCACTACGCCACAGCATCAAGACCGCAAAGTGCAAGGAAATCAAAACTCTGGAAATCAGGCACGTCTATGGCAACCTAGACTGCAAAACCTGAGGCCTGCTTAAAACCAGATTCAGTTGTATGCAGAACCTATTAGAGCTCAACCACTGAATCAACATGTAAACCCGAATCAGATTGCATATCCTCTATGTAATACTTGTGGTAAGAGACATCAGGGCGTATGTCACCGAGGTACAGGAGCATGCTTTAGATGTGGCCAAACTGGACACATGATCAAGGAGTGTACAAAGAAAGACACTAAGAAGAATAACCAACCAAACGTTGTACCACCCAATGTTGGAGGAAGAGTTTTCGCACTTTCTGCTACTGATGCTGCTAATGCCCCAGGTACTGTGTCGGGAACCCTTCAGCTTGGTAAACATAGTATCTATGTGTTATTCGATACAGGAGCGACCCATTCTTTAGTATCCCATTCGTTTACTAAGTACCTTCCGATAAGACCAACTCTCTTAAATCATACTTTAACCATTTCCACTCCCATGGAAAATTCATCCGTAATCACTTACGTATATAAAGATTGTCCGATCCGTATTGAATCTATTGTGTGTAAGGCAGACCTATTTCCAATACATATGTGTGACTTTGATGTTATTCTAGGGATAGATTGGTTGTCTCGACATCGTGTAACTATAGATTGTCATTTCCGCCGTGTTATTTTCGGTAATCTTCATCATCCTGATATTAATTATATATCAGGGAACTCAAGCCCATAAATCTCTTAAAATTATCTCTGCGCTTAAGGCTCGAAAATTCTTATCAAACGGCTGTGCTGGATTCCTAGCATCGATTAAGGATACTTCTGCTATTGTTAAGAGTATCGATAACCACTCCGTTGTTCGTGAATATCCTGATGTATTTCCGGATGAATTCCCGGGATTACCACCCGACCGTCAGGTAGAATTCATCATCGACTTGAACTATTAAATGATGTATTATTATGAACCAATTCATAACTACCATTTGAAGGCATAGTTTTAAAGTAAAACATGTCATTCATCGAAATATAAATGTCATTGTTTACAAACTTTAAATCAAAACATATTGTCTCAAAAGGGAAACTTAAATAATGTTCCTAGTCAAACTAGGAGCATTCAAAACATTTTAAAACAATTTCCAAACCATTTGGAAGTTTCAAAACATAGTCTCCTTTCTTGTAATGTTTATTTCTTTTGAACCTTTTGCAACGAATTGCAAACATGAGTTCCACATCCGGTATCTAATACCCATGTGTTAGAAGAGATAACATTAAGGTCAATATGTATTATTAAGATTGTACCTGCCTAGCATCCCTCTTGTTTTTCAACTCTTTGAGATAGATTGGACAATTCCTATTTAAATGCCTTATCTCACCACACTTAAAGCATGGATCGTTCGTGGCAACCTTTGCCTTCTTCTCTTTTGGTTTCGGTGGTTTCGCTTTAGTCTTTCTAATTATTTCCCTTTGAATTACCCGTTTCCATTTGCAACATTTGCTTTGGTGTCGGGGTGATGCCCTTTCTTGTTGCCATCCTCATTGATCGTTAGAATGGATAAAAGCCCTTTTACCCATATTGAGCCTTTCGAAGCGATTAATGTGGCTTTTCTTCTTAAAGATATAAGATGAGACCGATTGGTTTTCCTCCATTCGACATGCATGAAGTGCTCGAACCGTTTCAAAGCGTTCAACCCTTAGGAACATTTCCTACAATTGGTTAATCATGTCGCATGCTCATGATGTTCAAAAATCCTTTTGAATCTCGGGAATCATAATTCCTAACATGAGGCAAGAGGCTTGCGTAGTATCCTCGATATACTTAATCCAATCGTTATAGGCATCCTTATCTTCCATAAGATGTTCATCGGGATTAGGATCGTTTTCTAGTGATAGGTTACGGACGGTTTGGGTAATATTGTTAGCGGCCATCTACAAAATTTAACAAGGTTCAATTTTAGTATTTTCGATATTATTATATTTTAATCATTAATACCCTTTGTGTCTCAAAGACAATTAATAATTAAAATCTAGAATCCAACGTTACATTTAAATATTGGTTAGGTGACCTTTATCCCTCTATTTAAATTAACAAGGTAGTCAACGTTTGACAATTGCAACTCTTTGCAACTTCTAGTCATATGGGATCGGTTAAACATCTTTATGTTTAGTTGGCATGTTTAATCCCATCAACACCTTTTGTTCCCCATGCTTTGGTGACCCTAAGTTCATGGTTTCCAAATCAAGTCGTCCAACTTACACACACGTGTGAGTTTATACACATAAGTGGTTAGGTGACCTTTATCCCACAAACATGGTAAACCCACCTCGAATATACAAGTTCCCTCAAATATGGTTAGGTGACCTTTATCCCACGAAAGAGTTCCCAAGTGTTTCGAGTGTTGTATAAAAGGATGGTGTTTGACTTGTTTTATAAAAGGGATTTTTGAGTTTTCAAAAATTCTAGTTTAGAAAACTTTATGTACCATATATTTGCATGCATTCAAATCCTTGGTACTTTAGTGAAAATCAATTTTCAATGTTCTTTTTAATAAAACCCATTTTATTATAAAATCATTAATTTTTAATAACCTTTTATTAACCAATTTTAATGATCTTTTAAAGAACCAATTTTAAGCTTGTTGTTGATTATTAGTTTGTTAAGCATGCATATCCAAATATCATCAAACAACAAAAATAAACAACCACACAAGCACAACACACATATCATTAGGTGCATAACCATAGCCAACTATTTTGACCACACTTGTTAGCCGAAACAAGTGTGCCAAAAGGTCCTTCCTAAAGGGTGAAAAATGACACAAGCTGTTAGTGCATGGAATGTCTGTTGACTTCGTCTGCATTAGGTCTTGTGTCTAGATTGATTGAAAGATCACACATTAGGATCTAATTAGGTTTGTATGGTGTAAGATTGAAGATTTCGCTTGAAACATCTTCAAGCGAAATCAACATCATATGATTTCGCTTCAGACATGCTCAAGCGAAATCTTCACGCCTATATATATGTGTTATGTGGTTCGCTTGAGAAGGGACTAGATCATTAGAGAGAGGTCATTGTGTAGAACACGAAGTGCTGACGGATTTGAAACAGAAAACCTTGTACAAGCACTCAAATTAATCAGAAAAGAAAGATTAGAAGGGATTAGAGCTGTTATGACTCTATGTGCATTGATTCCGCCTTTACACATAGAGATGAACGCCTTAACTGACTTTTAGAGGTCGTACAACGGTCCAACAAGTGGTATCAGAGCTCAGGACGAGGAGTTCATACCATAACAGCTTGATATTACCGGATTATCTACTTTCTACTCTTTCTTTTACATTTTTTTCTGATCTAAATGAGTTCCTTCGGTTGAAAACGTCTGATTTTTGAGTATTACATGTGAATCGGTCAATTAATAAACCCTAGAAAGTATTAGATCATAATTCATAGTAAAACTCGATAATTTTTACGAAATACGATTTGTTTCTCGTACAGAACTTTTGATATCAGATCTACGGTATTGTTGTGGACGAAATTAAACGTTAATCATATCATTGTGATCGGAATTGTGCATAGAACAATCCTTGAAAGAATCAGATTAATATTCGGACTTAATCAGATTTTTAGACTGGATTTCGCTTGAAGTTGTTCGTAGGTTACAGATTGATTTCGCTTCAGATCTGACTGTTTGGACGATTTCGCTTGAAACTCCTGAAGCGAACTTGTTTCTGTTAGATTTCGCTTGAAGACTTCCTGAAGTGAAATAGTTGTTTTCGCTTGAAGGTTCTGTTTTGGTTGAAGCGAAATAGTTGGTTTCGCTTGAGAATCTGATCTTGTGTGGTTTCGCTTGAAGCTGAAGCGAAATAGTTTTGTTAATTGATTTCGCTTGAACAGTTTTATTAAACTGTTTTCGCTTGAACTTGCTGAATTTTCAAAATTTAAAATTTTACTAAGTGTTTGCTTATTTGTTTGTTTGCAGGAACATACAATATGGCAAATTCCGAACCTAAGCCATGGAAAGATGATCGTACTGAGGAAGAGAAGTATCAATACCGGAAGATGGTTGCTGAAACCAAGATTATCAGACTTTCTCGTATCTATCTGGAAGCTAGAAGAGCAAATAGATGGGATCCAAAAAGAGAGTGTTATCTTGATCCATATGGAAATATTGCAATCGATGACAAAACGCTTGATATCGAAGCTATAATCCAGCAGTACAAAGAAGAGGATGAGTATTGGCAGAAGAAATGGTGGGGAGATGAAGAAGAGAAAAAGAAAAAGAAAGAGTTACTAGATGAAATTGAAAGAAATTCAGAAAATATGAGTTTGGTTGAGTTTAGTGAATTAATCAATAAGATTAAAGAAGGAATGACAATGAATGAAGAATCAAAGATGGATGAAACGTCGAAAAGTGAAGTTGTGTGCTCACTATGCGAAAAATCAGAAGCTGAAAGTTTAAATCTCTTGAAAGATGTGGAGAATTTGACAGTGGAAATCAAAAGCTTGAAGGATGAGAAAGAATCTGATAATAAACAGATTCTTGAAATGAGAGAAAAGTGTGAGAAATTGACGTCAGAAAATGACAAACTGTTGAGTAGTTTGGACAGTTTGACATTGGAAATTAACGATTTAAAAGAAAAAGAAAAAGATTTTCAAAATCAAATCAAGATTTTAGAAGATGAGAGAGATATTTTTGGTAAAGATAATCTTCAAAAACAAATTGAAATCAATTCTCATCTTGCTAAAATCATTCAGCTTGAAAAAGAAGCAGAAAAAGCTCAGATGAAAATCAAAGAGCTTGAAGTTAAATTGAAAGGTTTTGTGAATTCTACATCACATGTTTGTTCAAAACCTATCAATTCCGTTTCTATAAGTGAAAATGTCACAAATTTTGACAAAGTCAAAGTCAAAATTGAAGATTGTGATGAAATATCTGATGATGAAAAAGAAGAGAATAGAAAAACATATTTGAAATTAAATGAAATGTTTAAAAATACTGTTTTACATTCTACTGAGAAAGGTGAATGCTCAACGCAAAAACCTGTAAAGAAGAATGCAGAACAGAAACAATCAGATAAGTCATCCAATCGTTTTGCAAAATTACAAAAATCTAAAAACAAAAACTCAAAAATAGTTGGTAATGAGTGGTGCAGGTCGGACCACAGTTCTCAAATGCCAAATCAAGGATACAGGAAAATGAAAGATTACCACAAGGCAAATCAATGCTTTGATCTAAGTGTGTGGTATGAAGACGATGTGTGGTATGAAAATAGTGAGAGGTATGATAACAGAGTGTGTTACACTTGTGGCTATCAAGGACACATTGCTGTTAACTGCCAAAGACAGAGAATCGAAACAAGAAGATGCTATGAATGCTACATCAGAGGACACATTGCTAGAGATTGCCCAATGAGATCAAAGGCACGATCGAGGGCTGATTCTCAAAGAATGGCAATGAAGACAGTCAACGTCAAGCCCAAAGAACAGAAGGTTCAAGAACCTAAAGTTCAGGAAGCAAAAGTAAAACTTTCTCAGGGGCAGAAAGACAGACTGCGAAAGAAAAGGAAGAAGGCTAGAGAATATCTCGAGAAAATTTTGTCCTCGGATAAAACTGGTAATCCGAGAAAAAGTTCTGATGAATTGCTTTTCCCAACTGCAAAGGCAAGCAAAACAAATTCATCAGATACACATCTGAGGACGAACAGGAAAGAGAAAAGGAAGTTAAAGAAAGAAAAATTAACTAATCAAAATGATAACCAATCAAAGAAAGTTAATTTTTCTGACGAAATATTGATCAAGGTTTTTGAATATAAAAGAGACTGTGAAAGTTTATTCATTTCACAGCCTAATAAAAAAGGAAAACCTAGATCTAGTAAGCATTGGGTACCAATGAAAGTTGGCGATGAATTTGTTTCTTCAAAAACAAAGGAGCCACATGTTGGCGATGAATCTGACATCTCAAAGTCAGACAAGCCATCATCAGGCAATGAATCTGATTTTTTAAAGTCAGACAAGCCATGTTCTGGCAATGATTTTGGTTTGTCAAAACCAGAAGAGCCATCTGTTGAGGTAAAAGTTGTAAAACCCAAGGCTGGTCAGGCTTGGGTAGATCTTTTCAAATAGAAAAACCTGACTTGCCGGAGTTCCCAGGTTGGTAAGCGTGGAACAGGTATCGGCACATTTCTTGAGAAATTCACAGGTTGGTAACTGTGATATTTCGATTTACAAGTGGTAAATCAGGGACATTAAGTTGTACTTGATTTTCTACTAGTGTTTGTTATTGTCAAGGGTCTTAATTGTTAATTCTTTAAAATGGTTGAAAAAAAAAACAATGTGATGAAACCCCGAGTTTGTGAAATGACACACAAAACTAATTTTCCGGAAAAACCATTTGATTAAAACAAACTTAAGTGTTTTGAAATCTAAATGGGAAAATAGTTTGTTGTCAGGGGGAGTTCTGATTGTTTATGCCAAGTGAATGACGAATTGAAGTGATTTGATATCAGTTTGTCACGTTTTCTTGTATAGTTTATTTTCAAATTTTCTCAGAAAATCAAAATTGAAACATATTTTGATTTTAGGGGGAGAAAAATTTAAAAAAAAAAATTAGAAAATTTGAAAATTTCAAAAAATATTGAAAAATCAAAAATGAGTTGTGTGTTAAAAAAGAGGAAATGATAGTAAATCAGTGAACTATCACAGCATGCTAAGGATATGAAATGTCAAATGTGATAAGCGGTCTCACTAAAGATGTGACGATAGGCTCAGCTAGACTAGTAGATTTGCAATAACGATACAAATCTAAATGAAAAAGCCTAGTTCTAGTGGGAAACACGCTTGAAAGCATAGTACTTAGTTTTGTCCTTCTTGACTGTGTGCCTACTCAGTAATTGCTGATTGTCAAAAGACATAAAACTGGTTAAGTTCGTGAACTTTCACAACTTTGCTGAAAAGTCGCTATGATTGTGCATTTTATTTTGCAAAGATTTAAACTTGTTTTATTTCTTTATTTTGTTTAAGCATCGGACATCTTCTGCGTATACGTGAGTATCGACCTGGATGTTGTTGCCTAAACGTTCTGCTTTATTTTCTTTGGTGTTTCGTTTAAGCTTTGGATCACCTCTGCGTATACGAGAGTATCGACCTGGTGGTTAAAGCCTAAACAACTTCAACTTGTTTTATTTTCTTATTTTGTTTAAACATTGGACTTTCTCTGTGTATACGGAAGTATCGACCTGATTGTTAATGTTTAAACATTCTGCTTTGTTTTTGCACAAATCACAGTTGATAAAAGTTTAAAGGCATTACTTGAGTCAGTGTATTACATGATGAGGGGATATGCTGAGATCGTGGGGTCCATAAGAATTTTAGTGCTATCTTAATATACCTTAACGTATCGGTAAACATTTCGAAAGTTTTTAGATTGAGTTTAAGAGGACAAACATATCGTCAATCTATGTGAATTGTTTAGAACTTAAAATGATTAAAGCTTAATGGTGCTAGTGATTTGTTTCATAAACTGATATGATCCTCTTACACAAACTCACAAAAATATTGTTTGTACATATTTGTTTACTGTATTTCTTTAAGATCAAAAATTCAAAAAGATTTTCGACAACTGATGTTGAAGAGCTGATTTTCAAAATTCCAAGTGCTAAACTTGATGAACAGGGTTGGGAGAGTTTGTTGAAAACTTTGAATGCTATATACAAATGTTTTGAAAGATTGAGTGGTTAGTTAATCAAGGTCATTCGTTTGAACTTGATGTAACTAGTATGTTTTGATGAATGAATGTTGTCTACCAGTAAGTTTTTAAATTTAATGGTTATCAATTTGTGAAACTTATTTTGTGGTAGAGGATATGCAGGTTAAACAGGTTTGGACTTCATTATTCCTAACGGAAGTTAAATGTCAAAGCTTGAACCAGACATCTCGGATTCTAGCATATTGAGAGGGGGAGTCAATGAAAGGGGGAGTCTGGATCAACAGTCAAAGGGAAGATTGAAGAATGGAGTCAGGATGTGATTCTAAACCTGTGAAGAATGCTTATGAAGTGAAGACAGAGAGTTGGAGAAAAGACCAAGACTGAAGACTCAGGAGCTGAAGACTTCGTCAACATCCAAGGGGGAGTCTGTTAGTGCATGGAATGTCTGTTGACTTCGTCTGCATTAGGTCTTGTGTCTAGATTGATTGAAAGATCACACATTAGGATCTAATTAGGGTTTGTATGGTGTAAGATTGAAGATTTCGCTTGAAACATCTTCAAGCGAAATCAACATCATATGATTTCGCTTCAGACATGCTCAAGCGAAATCTTCACGCCTATATATATGTGTTATGTGGTTCGCTTGAGAAGGGACTAGATCATTAGAGAGAGGTCATTGTGTAGAACACGAAGTGCTGACGGATTTGAAACAGAAAACCTTGTACAAGCACTCAAATTAATCAGAAAAGAAAGATTAGAAAGGATTAGAGCTGTTATGACTCTATGTGCATTGATTCCGCCTTTACACATAGAGATGAACGCCTTAACTGACTTTTAGAGGTCGTACAACGGTCCAACACAAGCGATGTGTCGTTGAACTCCCACTTGATCCCGCATCCAAATGCTTCAAGTCTCCCTTTTGTATTGTGATTTCTCCACTTTCTTTGAGCTTCCAAAATGTACTTTAATTCAGCTCCAAACTCCTTTGGGCTCCGAAAATGTGTTTTGGTTTTCGGGCTAAAATCCCGTTAAGAACTATGAAGTCCTTTATGCCCGAAAATGGCAAAAACCAAAACCGCATTTTTGTGTGCATCTTCTTTTACAAAATATATCCTAATACATTTTTTCTAGTAAAATAAAATGCACCTAGTCTATTTATTTTACATGCCAAATGAAAAATAAATTACATGTCTTTACAAATGGAAGACAAATTAATAATTATTACAACC
>JARYGA010045786.1:0-65571 GCA_030545235.1 Helianthus tuberosus | reverse complement strand
TATTAACATAGTTACCTATATTAGGTGCCGTTTGATATCCGTGATCTCTAGCATTGTTTGGTTGTTACTCAAGGACTACTAAACAATCTCAAGTGAGTACATAGACCCCTCTTTTACTGTTTTCCAAACTGTTTTGAGGTGAAACACATGTGCCTACTTGTTACTTTCATGCTTTCACATCATATACTTGCTATGTTCATTAGTACATTTATAGTACATGATTTCATTACATTTCATGCTAGGTATGCCCATTGTGTGCGTACTTAGTACATTGTTTTACATTACATTTCATGTTATGTATGCCCATTGTGTGCGTACTTAGTACATTGTTTTACATTACATTACATGCTATGTATGTCTATTGTTGCATACTTAGTACAGTTGTTTCACGTCACATGCTATGTATGTCTATTGTTGCATACTTAGTACAGTTCACATGCTATGTATGTCCAATCGTTGCATTGTTCATCATACTTAGTACATTTGTTATTCATCACATGCTTACATATTGACATTTATATACACATTACATGATTTACATCTTGACATAAACATTTTGACATATTATTCAATACATTTGGCAATTGGTTTAAACATAGACATCTTACATTGTTGGTTTGGTTTGAGTAAGTGATTAAGTAACGAGGCGTGTGTAATATGATACACGCATGGTGGATACGCCGCTGGTACTTCCTATATATAAGTGTTTGTATGGTATTACATGTCGTAGCGTTATTTGAATCATTTCAGTTTGAGACATATAACATTTCATATAAATAACATACTTTTCACAAGACATTGATTTACAAACAACTTATCTTATACAAACTCATCTTACATGGTTATTCATTTAACCATACATTATTCTCTTATTTATACATATCATCTGATCTTATCGTTTTTCAAATGATTTACAAGACAAGCAAATTACAAGGTTCATGACTAAACATTTTCTCAAACATAAGTCATGAATCCTATTTTCTCAAAACCTATGTATCTCACAGGCATTTTTATGCTGACGTACCTATTTTCACATGTGTTTTCAGGTGATGATGTATAGGACTTATCAAGACATACTTAGGCGGACCTGTGCCTTAGTGACTTAAAACGAGACAAGAACTAGTTAATTTATGTTATATACTCTTTGGTTCTTATTTAAAACAATGTAAACTTTCATGATTGTTTAATAAAACGAAACTTCAATTGCCATGGATTTGAAACAATTAATTCTGTTACAACACTCCCCGATGTTTCCGCCACGTTTTGTATGTTCTACGTGGTCGGGGTGTGACAGAAAAGTTGGTATCAGAGCCAATGGTTATAGGGAATTAGGTTATTAGTAATACTTTGACCTAGTCTATAACCTTCTTAGGACCCTAACGCGAGTTCACTTGCGTTTAGTCATAAAACAATACCGTCACCTATCCTTAGGCGACGACCACAACAAGAACATAAATTTCAAAACCGCTTTGAAAACTAATCATCTGTTCTAGGATGATTGATTACTAGTTTTTGAACCCTCTGTTATAAGGTTTTGAACCCTTTGAGTTTTCAAAATCTCGTCAAAGTTTTGGGTCCTAAATAATGTGAACACGTGCAAACTGGAAGAGTGGATGCCTGTACCCTGGGTTTTCTGTCTAAGGCTAGAGTGTTCGTACAAATCCACATAATCGGACCAGTCACTCTTACCTGGGAACTCTTGGGGTGAGTGTCCACTTATAGGCGAGCATGTCTTCGCGATACATTATGAGGATCTAATTGCTTTGATTCAGCCTTTGTGTGTCGTTTGTTTGCTTCGTGGTTCAAACAAATGACCATCACCCATGATTTTTGGTCGGAAATTGCAACATCCTATTCTTACCCCATGCCATTTCATTTGTTTTCTCTCTTGTTTCCCCTTTTTGGAATGCCTCCATGACGCGAAAATCCGGTATCTATTGAAGAGCTGGCAGCTGTCATTACACAGCAAATGACTGCTGCAATCCCGAACATCGTTGATCAATGTCACTAAGCTCTCAACAACAACAATGCCCCTGCAACTTCAAGACGTTCAACTCAGCTAAGCCATCAAAGTTTTCTGGGTCTCAAGGAGCGACTGCACTTCTGCAATGGTTTGAGAGTCTAGAAAGCACCTTCAGACATGTTCAATGTCCAAATGAGCGAAAGGTAGATTTTGCATCTAGTGTCTTTGAGAAACGAGCTTTGACGTGGTGGAACGGTGTGGTGAGAGATAGGGGTGCCGAAGTGGCACTGGCTCAAACGTGGGAAGAACTTAGAGCACTAATGATGAAGGAATTATGTCCTCGTTACGAGATCAGGGCCTTGGAAATGGAATTCGATGATCTTAAGCAAGACAGCGGCGAACATCGAGCATACACTGATCGATATGAGGAGCTAAGCCTGTTGTGTCCTACCATGGTTACGCCTTTGGATAAGGCGATCGAAAAATACATTGATGGTCTCCCTGACTCAGTTCAGGACATTGTTACTGGTAGTAACCCCACTACGGTTAGGCAGGCCATTGAGCTATCTTCAACCTTTACTGATTCTCATATCAGAAAGCATAAACTTTTTCGAAAGGGTGACAAGAAGCCAATCGAGGAATCAAAGACCATGGATGAACAGACTGGATCCCCTAAGAAGTCAAAGAAGCGAAAGGCTTCTCAGAACTTTGCCATGGTTACTCACAATGATCAAGCCGTCCCCAACCAACCTGCTCAACCCCCTGCTAGGAAGCCATACAATGGAACTTCACCCTTGTGCGACCAATGTAACCTTCATCATCATGCTAGTGTGAAGTGCCGCGAATGCCAAATTTGTGGACGTAAAGGTCATATAGCAAAAGTTTGCGTAGCAGCAGTTGCACCAAATCAAGCTGACAACAATCCTGCTCAAGCTCGCTTTCCACCAGGTTCTTGCTACAATTGTGGCGAGATGGGTCATTTCCGAAGAAATTGCCCAAAGCTTGCTAATGCTAATCCAGCACAGGGATGAGCATCTGACCGACTAGAAGACAACACCCATTAGAAATAATCATGTCTTATGTATTATTTTATTTGTTGTCAAGGTCCAGGAAACAGTTGTTATCATTGTTTATAAATAAATCTTTTATTTACATTGCAATGTATTTATGAGGTTGTATGCATAAACAACATATCCCTTACTATACCGACAATTAAGGAATCGTATTCCTTGAAAAGCAATCTACCACCCAAATTATTTTTCTATTTTATGATCTCTTGCGTTTTCCACGAAATTCCTAAGTACCCGTTTCTTCCAAGGAAAACGAAGTACAAGGCGCAAGTTACAACACTGGACGAATACCCAAAGTACCACTATAAATCTTTAATAGGGTACCTAAGGGTATTTCCATAAATCCTAAAATTGTTGTGTCCCATAATTCAAATATTACGTTTCTTTGAAAACAAAATCGAATTTTGGGAGATATTCATATCTTTTCAGATAGATCCCAGAGGACATTGAAGTCCATTGACTGGTTTCCATATCCATTTTCAATCGATAACAAGTTAATAACAAATTAAACAACTATGTGATTATGTGCTTATGTGTTTCCTTTTATGTTTTTGGTGTAATCCAAGCTTTGTTATCCAAATCCTCGTAGAATCTTCCATATCTTTGTATAAGGAATTCATAGTAGGATATCCAAAGGTACTATATTAAATCCTCAATGGGCTTTTACGTAATAGTAAAGACCCTTGGATTATATTGTACTATTCCATAATTAGACCCCTTGAGTGGTCTAGTTAAACAGATTGATCCAAAAATCTGGTTAGGAATATCATGTGATGAGATAGCTGAAAGGACTCCTTGGTGGCCTAATTAAAAGGATCATTTGTCGATCTAATTAAAAGGGACCTTATGGTAGTCTAGTCACACTCATCACAGGTTTGATTTTTCCTCCCCTTCACATTACAAACAAATTGTGCGGACTGTGCAAGGAATTGCATAATTATGGATGCATACATAATTATGAAATTCAGTGCACAGAAACCACAACAAGTTTGGTCGTGTGTCTAGAAATAACTCATTCTGTTCATTTTCGTTTCTGAAGAAATCGTGGAAAATGACTCATTCTGTTCATTTTCGTTTCTGAAGAAATCGTGGAAGATGACTCGTTCCGTTCATTTTCGTTTCTAAAGAGGTTGTGGAAAATGACTCATTCTGTTCATTTTCGTTTCTGAAGAAATCGTGGAAAATGACTCATTCTGTTCATTTTCGTTTCTGAAGAAATCGTGGAAGATGACTCGTTCCGTTCATTTTCGTTTCTGAAGAAGTTGTGGAAAATGACTCGTTCCGTTCATTTTCGTTTCTGAAGAGGTTGTGGAAAATGACTCGTTCCGTTTATTTTCGTTTTTGAAGAGGTTGTGGAAAATGAGTCCTTCCGTTCTTTTTCGTTTCTGAAAAATGCCTGTTGAAAATAACTCCGTTCATTTTTCATTTCTGAAAAATTTCCGTTAAAAAAATAACAGGATTATGCCTTTCTTATCTTTGATTGTTACTTAACACTAAGCCACAGATAGACTCCTACGAATTAATTTCGGGACGAAATTTCCTAAAGTAGGTGAGAGTGTGACACATGTGTCACTTCAACCATCAAACAAATGCCAAACCAATGAAATATTGTATTTCATACTTGGGATTTGTAAAAATATGTGTATAGTTTGCACATATCAATTCTTGTTCGATTTCAAGCTCAAAATCGCTTTCTGGAAGGTTATTTACGCACTGATGCGTAAATATAACCAGTTTAATGCAACAAACACTCCAGAATAGTGACATAGGCTTAACATGCCTTAGAATACCTCTACATAACTTAGAAATAAGTTTTGGATGGTTTGGTATGCCGAAATCAAGTTAATTCACTTACAGGGACTAAATTTGACAAACTACGAAAGTATGCCAATTTGAACTGTAACAGACATTCTGGAACATGACCATAAGTTAAACATACCATAAATATCCTTTACATAGCTTAGAAATAGGCTTTGAGGGGTTCGGTGTGCTAAAATAAACTTTTGGGTCATTCAGGGACTAAAAGCGTCAAAAAGTGCATAAGTTTGCACTTTCGCGCATAACTTACGTTCTGAATACATCCGGATATCCAAAAATTTATGTAAGCACTAAAACATTTTATTTTAGTGTTTGGCATGAGAAAAATCCATTCGTCACGCATTTTGGATCGTTTTTCACGCTTGTGCGCATTCCGTCGTAATTAAGCGAACATCGCGTTCGTACAACCAAACAAACCAACATCCGACATATTTTTTAGCATGTTTCATGTCCACAATGTTTAGGCATCATTTTAGGGCCTTAACGTTGGCTTAACGGGCCTTAAACGTGTTGGAAATGGCTGTAAACACCAACAGGGACGAAATCTGTCATTTTGGAAACTTTCTGCTAATCAGACAGGCCAGGCGGCCCGCATAAACCCAGGCCTATCCTTTACGCGGCCCGCGTCAGTGTATCAGACCAGATTCAACGTTTAAACAGCCTGTTTGCAGCTGTTTTGCACTCCCAATCTCTCTTCCACATGTCAATTCCTTATGGTGAGTGGCCATTTGACATACCATAACATTCCAACACATGTACGGGTGGGATTCGAGCACGGTTTCCATGAAACGATCTTAACGGTTACCCGAAAACTATAAATACCCATCCACCCCCATTGCAAAACCCACAAGAATCTGATCCTAGAAGCTCTAAGTTGAAACCATTGTTTCATACCTGAGCTACTTGGATCACGATTAGCATTCGGGGACCCTTCGTAAGTATTCTTTCATTCTTTTATTGCTTTTCGAGTCTGAAAGTCAAACTTTGTTTGACTTTCTGCGTTGACCAGTTTATAGTCAATGCGAAGTTCGTTTGAACTTCGCAACGTGATTGTAATCACGATGGTTATAGTCCCTTGTGACTATGCCTACTGATTACCACGTTGTCTAGGGTCGTAAGGGTAAGCGATCTAATAAATCGCTTATACCTTCGAACCCGACCCATTTGGTCGATCATTAGGATCCGACCAAATAGATTAGGTGACCATAGCATATAGGGAATAACCTTCCGAGGTTATACCCTATGGTCACATCGTTTGAGTAGTTGTATGATAGGCTGTTTATATGCCTCAAGTAAATTACCAGAATACCCTTTTCATGTATAATTGGTAATTAAGCATATGTAACCTAAACTTTTGTCACATAACTGATTTTGTAACATGTTTAGGCATATAACACTTGTCATAGGGCTAGTTAGACGTCTCGAGTGCGCTTTTGCGCGCACGACGCGTTAAAGTAGCATAAGCTACCTAAACGAGTCGTAATGGGTCGTAAGCACTTAGGTTAGGTTTCATTTAGTATGTAGGCTTTGTTAAACCATATGACACGAGTCTCCATACTCGTTTGGTTTACGAACCCTCATTCTATCTAAATCCTCCGATTTAGGTCCGGTTTATTAACATAGTTACCTATATTAGGTGCCGTTTGATATCCGTGATCTCTAGCATTGTTTGGTTGTTACTCAAGGACTACTAAACAATATAAAATGAGTACATAGACCCCTCTTTTACTGTTTTCCAAACTGTTTTGGGGTGAAACACATGTGCCTACTTGTTACTTTCATGCTTTCACATCATATACTTGCTAGGTTCATTAGTACATTTATAGTACATGATTTCATTACATTTCATGATAGGTATGCCCATTATGTGCGTACTTAGTACATTGTTTTACATTACATTTCATGCTATGTATGCCCATTGTGTGCGTACTTAGTACATTGTTTTACATTACATTACATGCTATGTATGTCTATTGTTGCATACTTAGTATAGTTGTTTCATGTCATATGCTATGTATGTCTATTGTTGCATACTTAGTACAGTTCACATGCTATGTATGTCCAATCGTTGCATTGTTCATCATACTTAGTACATTTGTTATTCATCACATGCTTACATATTGACATTTATATACACATTACATGATTTACATCTTGACATAAACATTTTGACATATTATTCAATACATTTGGCAATTGGTTTAAACATAGACATCTTACATTGTTGGTTTGGTTTGAGTAAGTGATTAAGTAACGAGGCGTGTGTAATATGATACAAGCATGGTGTATACGCCGCTGGTACTTCCTATATATAAGTGTTTGTATGGTATTACATGTCGTAGCGTTATTTGAATCATTTCAGTTTGAGACATATAACATTTTATATAAATAACATACTTTTCACAAGACATTGATTTACAAACAACTTATCTTATACAAACTCATCTTACATGGTTATTCATTTAACCATACATTATTCTCTTATTTATACATATCATCTGATCTTATCGTTTTTCAAATGATTTACAAGACAAAGCAAATTACAAGGTTCATGACTAAACATTTTCTCAAACATAAGTCATGAATCCTATTTTCTCAAAACCTATGTATCTCACAGGCATTTTTATGCTGACGTACCTATTTTCACATGTGTTTTCAGGTGATGATGTATAGGACTTATCAAGACATACTTAGGCGGACCTGTGCCTTAGTGACTTAAAAAGAGACAAGAACTAGTTAATTTATGTTATATACTCTTTGGTTCTTGTTTAAAACAATGTAAACTTTCATGATTGTTTAATAAAACGAAACTTCAATTGCCATGGATTTGAAACAATTAATTCTGTTACAACACTCCCCGATGTTTCCGCCACGTTTTGTATGTTCTACGTGGTCGGGGTGTGACACTATGGATCTCATTACCAAGTTACCGCACACTAAAAGAGGTCATGACGTCATTTGGGTTGTTGTTGATCGTCTTACAAAGTCAACACATTTTCAGCCGATCCATAAGGATCTATCTGCTGACAAGCTTGCCAAGATATATGTTGATGAGATTGTATCTCAACATGGCGTTCCTTTGAACATCATATCTGACAGAGATCCTCGATTCTCGTCTCGCTTTTAGAGAACCTTGCAATCTGAGAGAACAATCCAGACACTGGAGGATATGCTTAGAGCTCGTGTGATTGATTTTGGTGGTAGTTGGGATTCGCATCTACCATTGATCGAATTCTCCTACAACAATAGTTATCACTCTAGCATTAATATGGCTCCTTTCGAAGCTTTATACGTTCGAAAATTTTGTTCACCGGTCTGCTGGAATGAGATAGGTGAAGCTCAGTTTACTGGACCTGAACTCATTCTAGAGACTACAGATAAGGTCAAGAAGATTCGTGATAACCTACAGACAGCTAGAAGCCGTCAAAAGAGTTACGCGGATCGATGACGCAAGCCCTTAGAATTTCAAGTCGGTGATCACGTCCTACTCAAGGTATCTCCTTGGAAAGGTGTGATTATATTTGGAAAGAAAGGAAAACTTGCACCACATTATGTTGGACCATTTAAGATTGTTGAAAGAATCGGAAAAGTAGCCTACAGACTTGAGCTACCTCCTGAACTTGGAAATGTTCCTCCAATAATCCACGTGTCTAATCTCAAAAAGTGTTTAGCTGATGAGAACCTCCACATACCACTTGATGAAATTCGTGTTGATAACACGATGCACTTCATTGAGAAACCTGTGGAAATCATGGACCGTGAAGTCAAGAAGCTTAAACGCAAGCGCATACCTATTGTCAAAGTTCGCTGGGAATCTAAACGTGGCCCAGAATTTACTTGGGAACGTGAAGATCATATGAAAGCAAAATATCTGCATCTATTCTCACAGGTTTCCTCTAAATAAATTTCGGGACGAAATTTCCTTAAGTAGGGGAGACTGTGACATCTGTGCTTGTGTAATCATTGTACAGACTCTGAAAAATTCAATATTAATAAAACAGTGTTTTTTGATCCCAATGTTTGTTATTTATGTTTGACATTTTGCTCGTTTTGATTTTTGATCAATTTTGAACTCTATATCGCTTTCTGGAAGGTTATACGTAAACTGATGCGTAAACGTAATCAGTTTAACGTGATAGACACTCCGGGACATCAACATAAACTTAACATACCTTAAATAACCTTTACATAACTTAGAAATAAGTTTTAGAAGGTTTGGTATGGCAAAAACATGTTTATTCGCCCGCAGGGACTATTTGCGTCAACTTACGAAAGTTTGCCATTTCGCAAGGCAACATATAGTCCGGAACATGATAATAAGCTAAACATACCATAAATAACCTAAAAATAGCTTAGAAATAAGCTTTGAGTGGTTCAGTGTGCGAAAATATGCTTATTTGATCTTACAGGGACTAAAAGTGTCAAAAACGACGTAAGTTTGCATTTTCGTGCATATCTTACATTCTGACCACATCTGGACATCCAAAATTTTTGTACACACTAAAATATTTTTATTTTAGTGATTGGCATGCAAAAATACCATTCGTTGCGCAATTTGGATCGTTTTCGCATCCGTTACGATTTCCGTCGTAATTAGCCAAACAACGCAACCGTACGGCCAAATGAACTAACATCCGACATATTTTTGAGCATGTTTCATGTTCCCTATACTTAAACTTCATTATGGATCTTAAAAATAGGCTTGACGGGTGTTAGAAGTGCCAACACGCGTCGAAACAAGCTCAGGGGCCAAAACTGTCAAATAGTGAAAGTTGCTGATCAGATGCAGGATCCTTACGGACCGTAAGGAGTCCCTTGCGGACCGTAAAGGGAGCCCAGCGACCAAAAACTTGAAATCAGCAACTGTTTGATAATTCAGGGGCTGTTTATGTCAATTTATTGGTGTGTTAACCAAGTTAACACCTCTCCAAGGCTTTGAACCTACTTGCAACAATTGTATGGCCATGATTTTTGCTTGGAAACTACACAAACACATGTCTTGATCTTGTGAGTTCATGACAAGTATAAATAGCAAGCTCCATCAACTTGTTTCTTTGCTCATTTCCTCTCAATCTCTTCTCTAATCTGATTTGGGAGCTTTCTCAAGTATTTGGAACTTCTTCTCTGGTTTTCTTATATTCTTTCTTCAAGCTTTGGACTCTTGTATGTATTCTTTCATGCTTATTCTTTATGTTAGTGCAGAAAGTCAAATAGTTTGGCCAACAGTTTGACTTTCGATTTTGACCATCAATTGGTCAAGTCAAAGTTCAATTGAACTTTGCAACGTGATTGTAATCACGATGGTTATCATCCTTAGTGATTATACCTACTGATTACCACGTTAACTAGGCGTAGTGACGAGTCAAAGTTTCGGTCAAAATGCGTTTTAGTACGCATTTTGCCACGGAACTACTTTTAGGTATCAAAACATTTTGTTTTGATACCAAATCAGTTTTCTAAGTAGGTTAAACATGTTTTGACATGTTTAACTCGTCACTATTAGTTTAGTGCTTGTTTAGGGTCGTAAGTTAAGCGGTCTAGACAACCGCTTAGACTTTCGAACCCGACCTGTTTGGTCGATCATTAGGATCCGACCAAGCTTGCTTAGTGATCATAGTTGCGTAGGGAATAACCTCTGAGGTTATACCTTATGATCACGTAGGATTGGTTAGTTATTTGTTAAGTAGCTTGCATACATCCATATTTTTCCTATGTGAACATATTTTTGACATATAATCTAATTTAGTAACATGTTTAGGGATAATTGGGGATGCAAGACTTGGCATAGCACATAGTTAACCATCCGAACATAGTTTTATGCAAACGACGCATTCTAGTAGCTTATACTACCATAATGGGTCGAAACAGGTCAAAAGCACTTTGGTAGACTTTCAAATCAGAATGAAAGGTCTATTAAATCATACCATATGAGTTCAAATACTCATTTGATTTATAGAACATCATTCTATCCTATCTCCCGATTTAGGATCCGATTATTAACATAGTTACCTATATTAGGTGCCGGTTGATTCGTGATCCTTGGAGCCTTATTTGGTCTTATTCTTTAGACTATTAGGCAATCCCAAGTGAGTACATAGTTCCCCTCTTTTACCGTTTTCAAATACTTTGGGGTGATACACATGTACATATGTGTTACTTTCATGCTTTTCATGCTTTTATGACATAAACATGCTAGTTTCACCTAGTACACTTATAGTACATGCTTTCAATTGTGATTTTCTATGTATGTTAAGCATGCTAGCACATTTATTTATTACACATTTGTTGCATATGTTTACTTAGCATATGTACACATTGTTTTACATGACATTTCTGCTATGTATGTTTACTGAGCATGCTAGCACATTGTTTTTACATGAACATTTCTACTAGGCATGCTTAATTAGCATTCCTAGTACATGGTTTTCACATGCTACATTGGTTATGACATTTGGTATGCTTAATCGGGACAATAATAAATTCATTAACATTGATCACGCCGCTCGGTAGTATGTAATGGTACCATAGGACTTGACAAATCTCGTTTCCGACTTCCTAGGTTTGTTTGGAAGTTGGGAATGACAGAATCCTATATACATAACTTAGATAAACTTATAATTTGTTTAAAGGTTTGTCGCCACAATCGCAAGGCTTGAATGTATGCAATTAACATTACTGCATAAATGTTTCTAATCATAAAGCATTGTTTTCTGCAAAACATAACATTTGATTTAAACTCAGGTTTATTCAAAATCCTTGTTTTGTACATTTTCCTATGGGGTTGAGTAACTACTAGTTATTCACCATACATGACATTTGTATCACATTGACATCATCACATAGTTTGAGTAGGTACTTGCTACTTGCTATGCATTTCATTTGGTTATACATGATACATTTCATACATGACATTGAACACGGTTTACACATAAAACATTTGACATTGAACAAGACATTTTAGTTGGTTATTGATAAGTGACTTAGGTAACGGGGCAATGTGTTTTATGATAAAAGCATGGTGGATACGCCGCTGGTACTTCCTATATATAAGTGCTTTTATTGTATTATACATTGTTGCGTTATCTAAACCACTTGGGCATGACATGAAACATTTTATACAAGAACATGACATTGTTTTACAAAGTACACATTTTATACAAATTCACTTTTACGTGGTTAATCATTTAACCATGCATTTTCCTTTCATTATCATTTGATTTTCATATCCATTTTCACATTATTTTATAAAGGAAAACATTTTACAAGGATCATGACTATATTTTGTAAAACACTCCTTTTAAACTACAAGTCATGAATCCTGCATAAACAAAACCTATGTATCTCACAGGCATTTTTATGCTGACGTACCTATTTTTACATGTGTTTCAGGTGCTAATGCATGATGATGTTTGTGCTTCACTTAGGCGGACTCGGGCCTTAGTGACTTAAAATACTGTTAATTATGTTATGTTTAGTTTGAACTTCAAGAAAATGTAAACTTTAATCAATAATACATAACTTTAATTACCATGGTTGTTGAAACAATAATTCTGTCGCAATTCACTCCCCGGCATTTCCGCCGTGGTTTTGGTTGTTTTGACGCGGTCGGGGTGTGACAGAAGAGTTGGTATCATAGCCAATGGTTATAGGGAATTAGGTTATTAGTAATGCTTTGACCTAGACTATAACTTCTTAGGACCCTAACACAAGTTTACTTGTGTTTAGATCATAAAACAATACACGTCTCCTATCCTTAGGTGATTACCAAAAACTTGAACACAATTTCCAAAATGATTTTGAAATCAATCATCTATCCTTAGATGATTTCTTTTTGGCTTAATGCCTTCTAAATTTTCAAAATCTCGTCAAAGTTTGGGGCAATGTGTTATATGATAAAAGCATGGTGGATACGCCGCTGGTACTTCCTATATATAAGTGCTTTTATTGTATTATACATTGTTGCGTTATCTAAACCACTTGGGCATGACATGAAACATTTTATACAAGAACATGACATTGTTTTACAAAGTACACATTTTATACAAATTCACTTTTACTTGGTTATTCATTTAACCATGCATTTTCCTTTCATTATCATTTGATTTTCATATCGATTTTCACATGATTTCATAAAGGAAAACATTTTATAGGTTCATGACTATATTTTGTAAAACACTCCTTTTAAACTTCAAGTCATGAATCCTGCATAAACAAAACCTATGTATCTCACAGGCATTTTTATGCTGACGTACCTATTTTTACATGTGTTTCAGGTGCTAATGCATGATGATGTTTGTGCTTCACTTAGGCGGACTCAGGCCTTAGTGACTTAAAAGACTGTTAATTATGTTATGTTTAGTTTGAACTTCAAGACAATGTAAACTTTAATCAATAATACATAACTTTAATTAGCATGGTTGTTTTGACGCGGCCGGGGTGTGACAGAGAGGCTCTCTACCATGGAAACAATTGTCACGTAAATGAATGCATCTATTGAGTTTCTAGTTCAAGCTTCCAAAAGTCAACCCACTCCACAACAATATTCCCAAGAGATCTGGAATGCAGTTCAACCTATTCTTAAAGCTCAAAGGGAACTTGAAGAAACTTAGCATAACCATCAAATGGCTCTACTTAGAAATATGATTGATGCTAGATACAAGGATACTCAGGATGATATCAAAGCCATCAAAGAGGCCTTGATAAAAATGACTGGCTCTGCCCCTGCATCTATCTACAAAGATGATGATCAAGACGATGCCAAAACGGGTTAGAAACATGATATGAAGAAGTTTGGCAGACCTACTCCTAGGCAAAAGCCAACTCAAAAGCCAGAGTCTGATAAAAGTCTTCTGAAACCACTACTGAAACACCTGTCAAAGAAAAGAAAAAAGGAGTTGATGAAATCCTAAATATTCTAGCAGATGAAGTGGAGAAAAACAGAAAGACAATTCAGAATCAGAATGAAATAAAGGAAAGGCAGTAGAGAAAGGAACAAAAGGAACTGAAGGACTTGGAAATTAAAGAAAAGGATCTTGGCACTTCAAAAAGAAGTAAATCCCATAAACACAACAAACCACCACTTGCTACATTTTCTAGATCACCCTCACTGATGTGTGTAAAATGCAACATATAAATTACATCAAATGAGGCATAAAACTAACCCTTTTTAGTACTAATGTTGGAAAAAGTGTGCTTTTGTCTTCCTTTTGTATTTTCAGGGTTAAAAGAGCTTAAATGAACAAAAGAAGCAAAAAAGCAGCCAAATCTAACAATAATACAAGAAAAGAAATAAACGTGGCATGCCCAACCCCTCGACAGCATCTTCACAAGCAAAAACAAGAGATCAGAAGGCTGAACATGCCCCGTGCTCATTGAACACGGGGGCGTGCCCAAGAGTCTGCAGAAAAGACAAAGTTGTAGAAGCTTCTATTTCCCAACATCGGGGCGTGCCCTGCGGACACGGGGTCGTGGTCAACGCTAAGATTCGCAGAATCCAAGTAAATCTTGATAGTACAGATACGCTTCTGCACACGGGGCCGTGCCCAGCAGACACGGGGGCGTGGTCAACTAATGCAGACAATCTGTATTTAATGAAGAAAGAGAAGATGGATGGACACGGGGCCGTGTCCGGGCTTCTGTGCCGGCTATAAATAGAGGTGCTTGGTTCACTTCAAAGGCATCCCTTGGCAAACCACCTCTCTCACACTTCACCCACCCACCACCACCATCACAACCCACATCCACCACCATCATCCATCATCCATCATAGAGTGTGTGTAGTAGTCTCGGCATCCAAGATTGATAGTAAGAGTTCTTGACAATCAAAGGCTATGTTTGCCTAGGTCTCTTACATCACTTGGTGAAGACACACATTTAGTGTAATACTTTTTATTTTTAATCTTTTCGCACTTTTTATTTGGTTATGTATTAATAACTTTAATAACTAGTTTCTTATGTTGAAGGTAAAACTTCCTTATCATTTGTCCGTGGTGTCTTGGCGTTATTTTACTATCTATATAATGATTTACACCATTCATATCTCCAAGGTCTATATGGAGATATGTTGGCAACCTGGTCGGGGTTAAGGGAATGGTTTGGTAAGCGTCTTGCCTTGTTCAGTGTATAGATCCTGCAAGGACCTGGGTCAAGCTTAGTAGGGCCTCCTTCAATACCCACAGGTATTGGATGGCGGGGGTTCGAATTTCTTGATCCCCTCATATGTAAACTACTATTAAAACATTAACCCGGCTACTTAGGATTGTATCCCTGCTGACTCAAACTACTTAGTCGGGGGTAACGTCACCTTCAAAAGAGGGGCCTACCACATTACGCATTAATAACTTAATTAATTATCTTTCAATAATCCAACCCTTTAGGATTGTATCCTTGCTGACTCAAACGACTGGGTTGAGGGTAACGTCACCTTCAAAAGAGGGGCCTACTACTATAACTAAGATAATCTCTTAAAAAGTGCATAAGTGTGGAAATAATCAAAGGTTACACTAAAGGCGAGTCGGATCCAAGTGATTCATCTTGTCTATCTGTTTTTATTTTTATATTTTTATTTTCAGCATTTTTAGTTTTCATTTTCATGTTTAAACCTTTTTCTAAAATTTTGATTTGATTAGACGTTGAGGATAAACCGGTACTAAAAGCTCTTGTATCCTTCGACGACCTCGATATCTTACCAACGTCATACTACGCTCACGATGGGTGCACTTGCCCATATGCGTGTTTAGTGTTAGTAAAATATCGTATTTTATAAATTTAAAACTTGACTAAAGTGTAAAAAGGGCTAAAAATATACATAAAAACGTATAACACACCGCATACATCAAGTTTTTGGTGCCGTTGCCGGGGACACAAGGATTTTAAGAAAGCTTAAAATCGATGGCCTAATCAGTTTTTCAAAACCTTTTTAAAATGCGCGCACATTTTATGCATTTTAGTTAGTTCTTGCATTTACAGTAGCCTGAACATGGGGCCGTGCTGCACATTTTTAGTAAAACACCCAGATACAGAGTCTGAACACAGGGTCGTGCTCACTGAACACGCCCCCGTGCTGCACAAAACCATTTACTTTTATTAAAACGCCAAGATACAGAACCTGAACACGGGCCGTGTCCAGCCTCTGTTTCCGTTTTTATTTTTGTTTTCTGGTCCTGAGACTCTGTTGTGCTCTACTGAGTGATTCTTATGGATCAATACTCAGGAGGCTACAACTACACCTTTGAGGAGGATGATTATAGGGAAGACTATTGCACCATTTGTGGTGACCCTCACTCGGTACAATATTGTGACCTCTTTACACCATCCACATCATACACCTACTATGAGGAGCCCAGGTACGAGCCGTCCACTTCATACACATACTATGAAGACCCAAGGTATAAACCTTCTCCATCATACTCATATTTTGATGAACCATGGTATGAGCCATCATAATCGTACTTTGAGGAACCAAGATATGAGCCTCCACCTTCATATGCTTATTATGAGGAACCATGGCGTGAACAACCCACCTCATATGAGTATTATGAAGAACAAAATTACGACCCTTATCCATCATATACTTACAATGAAGAACAATGGTGTGAACCATCTACTTCATATAAGTATTATGAGGAACAAAGGATCGAACATCCGGATTCAAGCTTTGAGGATCCTGATCCTTACTCTATCACCCACATAGCCGATAAGATAATAGAACACATTAAAACTATCGAACGTTGCATTAAAGAATCCCGCGCAAGGGAAGAGGAGTCCCGCGCAAGGGAAGAATTAACTCGTAATAAAGAAGAGATAGTTGAAAATGTAAAAATGGAAGAACAAGTAAGTGAAAAACCGACACATGAGTTAAACATCGAGAAAGTTGAGTCCGATAACGTTAAAATTCAAGAAGAGTCTAATTTTGAAAAAATTAATCTCTTATCACCTTCTTTCGAACATCATTGTTTAGTACCCACTCATGCTAAGTTTTTAAAAGAGTTAAACACTAACACTAAAATTGACGAACGGTAAGCATTAAGTTAACAATTGATCAAACTTCGTTAATAAAAGAAGACCCATGTGAAATTAACATTACACGGGTTCCATGTTTTTTTCAAAACTCCTTTATTAGTAATGTCACAATTGATAAAGATCTTTGTGTTAATATAATGCCAAACTACATTTTCGAAAAATTAAGTATTAGTGATTTTTCTCCACTTCAAATACCAATTTTTCTATCTAATCGGAAAGTAATAAAATCAATAGGGGTAGTTGAGGATGTCTTGGTCCAAACCAACCAAATGGTAATCCCAACCGACTTTGTCATCCTTGATGACGCTCCTCTAGTGTTGGGACGACCTTTTGTAAAAACCCACGAAGCTTTGAAAAAACGGAAGTACAACAATCTATCTATTCAATTAGGGGCATTTAAAAAGAGTGTCGATCTTAAGCGTTCAATGAAATATCCATTCAGCAATAATGACCCCCTAATTGAAGATGAAGATGAACCACCCGATACAAGAGAAGAAATTGACCACTTTGTTGAGAAGAGGTCGCCATAGGACAAACCTTTGCGATTCTTGACAAAAATGAGCAACCAAATAAGGAGTCTCCTAAAGACCCACCTCTTGACAAAAATGAGCAACCAAATAAGGAGTCTCCTAAAAAATGAACTTCCAAAAGGTTTGGAATATGCTTTTCTAGACAAAGATGGTAAATCACCTGTAATTATTTTGTCAAAATTATCTAGTTTAGAAAAAGATAAATTAATTACACTTTTGAAAAAAACACAAAAATGCGATCGCTTGGAAGCTTGTAGATATAAAAGGAATAACTCCTTCCATGTGCACGCACAAAATTTTAATGAATGATGACTACAAATCGGTAATACAACCACAACGTAGGGTAAATCCAAATGTCCAAGAAGTGGTTAAAAATGAAGTCATCAAATTACTTGACGCCAGACTTATTTACCCAATTTTCGATAGTCCTTGGGTAAGTCCCGTCCAAGTAGTTCCAAAGAAAGGAGATATGACGGTAATAACTAACGAGAAAAATGAGTTAATACCAACGAGAACCGTCACAGGATGGAGGGTATGTATAGATTATTGTCTATTAAATGTGGATACAAGAAAAGATCACTTTCGTTTGCCTCTTATCGATCAAATGTTAGAAAGATTATCTGGTCATAAATTTTATTGTTTCTTAGATGGGTTTTCAGGTTACTTTCAAATACCGATAGCACCCGAAGACCAAGAAAAGACAACATTCACATATCCCTATGGAACTTTTGCTTATCGACGCATGCCATTTGGTCTAAGTAATGCCCCCGCAGCCTTTCAACGTTGCATGGTGGCCATCTTCCATGATATGATAGAAAAGACAATGGAAGTCTTCATGGACTACTTTTCTATCTTTGGAGATTCATATGACCAATGCCTTGATAACCTTGAACGAATGCTATCCCGATGTGAGGAAACTAACCTCGCCCTCAACTGAGAAAAATGCCATTTCATGGTAATGGAGGGAATAATACTCGGTCACAAAATCTCAAGCGACAGAATGGAGGTTGATCGAGCAAAATAGACACTATTTCTCGATTACCACCCCATCCTCCGTTAGAGCTATCAGAAGTTTCCTAGGGCATGCCGGATTTTATAGACGATATCTCAAAGACTTTTCAAAAATCTCAAGGCCTCTTACAAAATTACTTGAAATAGATGCCCCTTTCATCTTTGACAAGGATTGCAATCAAGCATTTCTAACACTAAAAGAAATGCTAGTCAATGCACCTATCATGATAGCGCCTGATTGGAAATTACCTTTCGAAATCATGTGTGATGCAAGTGACTTTGCAGTTGGAGCCTTCTTGGGACAAAGAAAAGATAAGCATTTTCACCCGATTTATTATGCTACTAAAACACTTAACGATGCACAAGAAAATTACACAACAACAGAAAAGGAATTACTAGCCGTGGTATTTGCTTTTGATAAATTTCGTTCTTATCTTATTATTTCTAAAACGATAGTCTATATAGATCATGCAGCCATTCGATATCTCTTCAAGAAACAGGATGCTAAACCACGTTTGATTCGGTGGATTCTACTCCTCCAAGAATTTGACATTGAAATCAAAGAAAAAAGAGGAGCAGAAAACACCGCAGCTGATCATCTTTCGCGCTTGGAAGACCCAGCTTTGGAGGCAACCAGGGATGAGCAAATCAATGAAAAGTTCCCAACGGAGTCCCTGGAAATGGTGGAATACCGAGAAGAGCCATGGTACGCCGACTATGCTAACTACCTAGCTAGCGGTATAGTCGCAAAAGGATGGCCACATCATCAAAGAAAGAAATTCTTTGCTGATGTAAAGCATTATTTTTGGGAAGATCCTTATCTTTTCAAAATGTGTGCCAATCAACTCATCCGCCGATGCGTACATGGTAGTGAAGCAAGAAGAATTCTCCACCATTGTTATGAAGGTCCATACGGAGGACATCATGGTGCCGCTAGTACCGCACGAAAGGTATCTGATTCAGGATTTTATTGGCCAACCATTTACAAAGACGCCCAAAGTCTTGTCAAGACATGTGACGCTTACCAAAGATCAGGTAATATTTCTTCCAAAAACGAAATGCCACAAAATGGCATTCTTGTTTGTGAAATTTTTTATGTGTGGGGACTCGACTTTATGGCACCCTTCCCACCGTCAAAAGGAAACAAATATATATTTATGGCGGTAGATTACTTATCTAAATGGGCCGAGGCTGAGGCACTTCCAACAAATGATGGAAGAGTCGTGGTAAGATTTCGGAAAATATTATTCTCTCCTTTTGGAACACCAAAAGCATTAATTAGTGATAGAGGTACCCATTTTTGTAACCATCAACTTGAATTTTTTTTAACAAGATATGGGGTCTATCACCGGGTCTCAACGGCATATCACCCTCAAAAAACGGACAAGCCGAAGTGACTAATAGAGGTTTAAAACGAATACTCGAATCCGTAGGGTTAAATAAAAAAGAATGGGCCGATAAGTTAGACGATGCTTTAAGGGCTTTTCGAACTGCTTATAAAACAACAATAGGTACAACCCCATATAAGTTCGTCTATGGAAAAAGTTGTCATTTGGCAGTAGACATAACACACAAGGCCTACTGGGCAATTAAAAATGTAAACTTGGATTTAGAATTTGCAGGTAAGAATCGATTTTGGCAATTAAATGAATTAGACGAATTAAGGAATTATGCATATTCTAACTCCGAAATTTATAAGGAAAGAATGAAAAACTTGCATGAAAAACACATTAAACCTTATGAATTTCTTGTAGGAGATCAAGTTCTATTTTTTAATTCATGACTTCGATTATTTCCTGGAAAATTAAAGTCTAGGTGGTCAGGACCTTTTTCCATCACCCATATTTTCCAACACGGTGCAGTAGAAATTAAATCTCGGAATGGAATTTCATTCAAAGTCAATGGCCAACGGCTGAAGCTCTACCAAGGATTTATTGAGGATGAAGAGGAAGAAATCTCGCTTCAAACGGTCGAAGAATGAAACAAAGGTTTAAGCATCAACATCATACCTAATAAGTTACGAACAATCGGGAAAACATCTAAATCGGTAAGATTTCTAAAACCAAAGTTTCGGGAAACAAGGCACTCACAAGAGCACAACTTAAAAAAAACTTAAATTTTTTTTAAATTGCCCGCCCACAGGGCCGTGCTCAGCGAGCACGGGGCCATGTCCGCGTAACTGTCGGGATAAAACCCCCTTTTCATTCAGTTTCTTCATTCCACACGCCCCGTTTCCCCAAAAACTCTCTGGTTCCGGCAAAAATTTCTGCAGATTTCTACGTTCCCCCGAGTTCTAACAACGTTATGGTATGATTCTAACACCCTAATTAGTTAGGTTAAATACTTGCATGTAGTTTAACATCAAGATGTGGGGAAAATCTAGGGTTCTTCAACTTGAACCGGATCGAACCTCAAATTTTTGCATAAATCTGTTAGCATTAGTATAGATACATGTTGTAGGAAGTAAATCAACTTGTATTGTTGGTAGATTTGCCCGATTTCTCACAAAAACCCCCAAACCCTTGTTTTTGAACCAAAAAAGATGAAATTGAAGGGGTAAACGGTTTGTTTTGGGAAAAACGCACTTGGGGTTTCATTTTTGGGAAAACCGCCCCTACTGGACTAAAAATTTTCAAGTTTTCGGGACCGGGTTGAAAAATGAGAATTTTGAGAAACGGACGCCTGGACACGGGGCCGCGCTCAGCGAGCACGTGGTCGTGTCCAGCCAAATTCAGTCCAACATAGAACACGGGGGTGTGTCTGCTGAACACGGGGGCGTGTTCAGCCAACTGTTTTCAGTTTTCTCCAAAATTTTCACTGTTTCGTACTAATTGTTTGGTATGTTTTCTTTCAGATGGCCAAGAAATTCACCAGGTTTAAAGCAAGCGAGTTGGCGGCTCAGGTATGTTATGATGCATTGAGGACTAGGCCCAAAGAAAATCCCAGACAAGTGTGCATGGACGCTCTTCAGACAGTGAACCAATTAGACCGATTCAACAACATTATCACCGGCCCACTACGAGCTGCCCTTTGCACTCGGCTTCACTTCATGCATGAATACAACATGGAATTTTACAGCACGTTCGTCTTCAAGACAAGAGCTGAACCGTTTGATAATGAAGGGGTACAGTTCTGTTGTGGAGGGACCACGTATAGGATCTTAATCGCTCAATTTGGGGATCTGGTGGGGTTGTACTCGGAAGAGGATGCTGGAGATGAAGAGAACATCGGTGGTCTCTGCGAGCTTCAAGAAAATCAACGCTAAGCTGCTTGGGCTCAAATCAGAGAGGGCAACTACAAGCTCGCGTAAGTTTCCATAAAGTGGAACCCAGATGCGCCCTGTTACGTAATAAGCACCGTCTTCCTTCTGTTCCAGCCGTTTCTTCGATCCTCGCAAGGACTTAGCCCTGATGTTCTCTGCTTTCAATGCTTCAACCTGAGCATCTCGTATCTGAGCAGGAAGACTAGAGTGAATGGTAAGCTGTAACGCACGTACACGCTTAGGTTTTGACTCCTTCCGGCTGAGGGCATCGGCCACAACATTGACTTTGCCCGGATGATACTTGATCGCGCATTCGTAATAATTTAGGAGTTCGACCCATCAACACAGTCGCATGTTCAACTCCTTCTATTCAAGAATATGCTGGAGACTCATGTGGTCGGTGTAAATGTAGCACTTGGTACCGTACAGGTAATGCCTCCATAACTTGAGTGCGAAAACAACTGCTCCCAGTTCCAGATCATGCGTAGTGTAGTTTCTTTCGTGAACCTTAAGTTGGCGTGATGCATAAGGAATGACTTTCTCACGTTGCATCAAAACACAACCTATTCCTTGAATTAAAGCGTCGCAATAAACCACAAAATTGTCTGTGCCTTCAGGAAATGAGAGAATAGCTGCGCTACAAAGTCTATTCTTTAAGTGCTGAAACACAGATTCATGTGCATCACTCCAATGATAGGTGACACCCTTCTGAGTTAGTGAAGTGAGAGGTTGCGCAATCTTGGAGAAATCCTTAATAAACCTTCTGTAGTAGCCCGCCAAACCCAAGAATTGGCGGATTTCATTTGGTGTACGAGGTGCAGGCCAGTTCTTGATTGAGTCAACCTTGGATGGATCAACATGAATCCCGTCCTTGTTTACTACATGGCCTAGGAAATGGACTTCACGAAGCCAAAAGTTGCATTTCGAAAACTTAGCATAAAGTTGCTCTGCTCGAAGAAGTTCCAAAATAAGTTGCAGGTGGTGCTCATGTTCCTCCTGACTCATAGAATAGATCAGGATGTCGTCGATGAAAACAATAAAAAACTTATCCAGATAAGGTTTGCACACTCGGTTCATGAGATCCATGAAAACCGAAGGTGCGTTCGTCAATCCGAAAGGCATGACTAGAAACTCGTAGTGCCCATAACGAGTTCTGAATGCTGTCTTGGAGATATCCTCGTCTTGAACTCTCAACTGATGGTAGCCCGATCTCAGATCAATCTTTGAGTAGAAACTCGACCCTTGCAACTGGTCGAATAGGTCATCAATGCGCGGGAGGGGATAACGATTCTTCACGGTCACCTTGTTAAGTTCGCGATAGTTAATACACATTCTGAAGGTACCATCTTTCTTCTTCACAAACAAGACTGGAGCTCCCCAGGGCGAAGAGCTAGGACGAATGAAACCCTTCTCTAAGAGCTCTTGTAGTTGAGTGGACAATTCTTCTAGTTCTGATGGAGCTAAGCGATAAGGTGCACAAGCTATTGGTGCTGCTCCAGGAGCTAGCTCGATTTGAAACTCAACTTGACGGTGAGGCGGAAGACCAGGTAATTCCTCAGGAAAGTCATGTACAATCGGTATATCTTCTATCCTTTTCTCCTTCGTTGAGGTGTCAGTAACAAGGGCTAGGATAGCTGTGCGGCCCTTTTGTAAACACTTCTGGGCCTTAAGGAAAGAAATGATGCCCACGACAGCACCACTTTTATCACCAGGAATCACGAGAGGTTCTTCACCAGAACGAGGAATGCGGACGATCTTTCCCTTGCAAAGGATCTCTGCTCGATGTTGAGATAACAAATCCATCCCAATGACGATGTCGAAACTACCAAGAACAATTGGGATAAGGTTGATAGAGAAGGTTTGACTAGCTAGAACAAGATTACAACCCTTAACTATGTGTGTGGCCTCAAGACTTTTACCGTTTGCTAGTTCTACTACATGTTTGGTGTTCAAAAGTGTTGGGGTATGCTTAAGCATCTGACTAACTTTTAAGGACACATAACTAGTATCGGCACCCGAATCAAACAAAACTGAAACAAAGAAATCATCCAGTAGAAACTTACCCATCACAACGTTGGGATCGTTCCTCGCTTCACCCTGACCAATCACAAAGCTCGACCCCTGGCACCATTGCCATCATTGTTACCCCAGTTATTGTTTCCATTCCCCTGATTGTTGTTGTTCTGATTCTGGTTCAGCTAGGGGCAGTCTCTTTTGAAGTGACCTTCAGCACCACACTGAAAGCACCCACTGTTGTTACCCTGCTGCTGCTGTTGCTGCTGACGCTGATTCTGTGGAGCCTGCTGCTGTTGCTGTCGCCTCTGATTTGCAGGATAGAGGCTCCTGCAATCCTTGGCCATATGGCAATGTTTGTTACATCTCTGAAAGTTACCCTTCATGCACGTTCCACTATGGTGAAAGCCACAACGATTGCACTTCGGGTGATTTCCCATGCATCCACTCAGACCCGGATTCCCTGAAGACTGCTGACTGGGGCTCTTATAATCATCTGTCTTTCGCTGCTGAGACTGGGACTGAACAGAAGTTGAACCTTCGCTTGAATTTCCATCCCACTTGCGCTTGTTGTCGCTAGGAGCATTTGAGGTAGTGGTAGCACTAATACGTTTAGGCAGCTTGTTCTGCTCAACTGCCTGATCATTGAGGCGATGGGCTAGTCGAATGACTTGCTGGATAGTGCCAAGGTTAGCTGCAGTTACGTGGCTCTGAATCTCTGGCACTAAGTCTTTGAGGTACAGTTCGATACGTTTGATAGGAGGGTCCACCATAGTAGGACACAAGATAGCCAACTCGTTCGATCTCTTTATGTATGCCTCGATTTCAGATCCCGTCATCTTTAAATTGAAAAACTCCACCTCTAGCTTTTGAATGTCATCGTGATTACAGTACTCTTCCTTGATCAGCTCTTTGAAGTCGTTCCATGGGGTGGCATTAGCAGCTGCCAACCCTAGCCTTTGGACCTGCCCCTTCCACCAAGTTAACGCAATGCCTTCAAGTGTTCCAGTAGCAAATTTCACCCTACGAGCTTCAGGGCATTCACACATTTCGAATACAGATTCGAGCTTCTCAAACCAGTGAAGAAGACCTACTGCTCCTTCTGTGGCGTTGAAGGTACTGGGTAGGCAATCCATGAATGTTTTGAACGTACACACAGGAGGCTGAGCAGGTTGACCTGTCGCGTGAGCAAGAAAGGACAAGGTTAAGCACGAGGGTTGGTGCAAGAGAGTAGGATCTAAACATCCTAGGGTAGGTTAAAATAGTAGGTTATACATCCTGCTTGAGCTGCTGCGAGTGCCTCAGCAACTCGTTCATTAATTAGAGCCGTCAGCTGGGCTTGGGTCAAGTTCCGACGTCCACTCATGATCTTCATATCAAAAGAAACATAAGTGAGAAAGCTGTCGCGAAAGTGCGTAAGTGCGGAATGACAGAAGAGAGTAAGCACACAGGGTTTCAAGCAACAGTTGCTATATTACTAAGCATACCATAGACAATGCACTATGCATACTAATAGGCATGCAACATAAACATAAATCATATCACCTATAGTGTTGAGTCTTGCACGTGGAGCGAAGCGTCGTTGTGGATCGTTGAGCACTGTACAGGTTATAGTCTTGTTTTGTCAAAAAGCTTTTCCCTTTTTAAAACTAAGTTCACTATAACCAATGGCTCTAATACCAATCTGTCACACCCCCCCCCCAAAATCCACACGCGGAGTATCACCGTAGGAGGCGTGACATGACCAGGATCAAGCCACCAATCATATTGAATAATATAGTAATGTAAATGAAAGTTCAACCACACGATATAATTGGTGTTCAAAACAAGTTATTCAAGTTTAAGTAAATCAGCGGAAGCATAAAATGTAAAAACCAAAACATAACTCATAAGTTTATAAAGTTTAACATGGCACACAACGGTTCAAGTCCCACAACGACTCCTCCTCCTCGTGCAAGCTCCATAGATACCTAACGACCTGCAAGGCATGTAACAACGAGTCAACAACAAAGTTGAGCGAGTTCACAGTTGGTGTTTACTATAAAGTTGTTCAAAAAACCATGAGTTCATTTGTAAACCATAAGTTAACCTGTTTCCATGTTTCCCAAACCATATCCTTAACCAGTGGGGGCTTCCCCATGTGAACCACTAGACCCGTTACCATATCGACCACTGACTGAAGTAAGTTGGTGCCCTAACGTCAACGTCTATCATCATTGACTAGTGCCCAGATCCATTAGTTCACGCCCGTCCTCTGCGGCACGGTGTGAGGCTTGTCAAACCTAAATAGCGCTATCTAACTAATGACCCGCTCACCATTGGCCCGGCGATTAAGTCGATATAAAATGAGGGACTTCATGATAGAGTTGTTGGTCTAGTATCTGTGTTATCACCCTTCATTAAAGAGGATGTGTACGTAATCTCCAAACCAGGAGATTACGAAAGTTCCGATTAAGTTCTTAGTACATGTTGTCACCCTTCAACAAAGAGGATGTGGTACGTGTTCCAAACCAGGAGATCACACAGTTTCGGTTTAAATTCTTTACCCATTCCCAACCCCTGGGAATCCCATGCCTTGGTGAAAGTGTGAACTCACCTCAGTTTGCTCGGTATGTTTAACTACTTGTTCTCAATTAATTCAGTGAAAGACTATAGTATGCATGTATACACAATCAGTTCATGTTCGCATTATTTCCGCGTAAGTTATAATAATTGAATGCATGAAACGTAGGGATCTCCGATTAACACATATCAGTAATATAACTCCTTCATATTCACAGTTTGCATGTATGTTCCATAACCATGTTTAACAGTTATGTGTACTGAGTGTAAAGACTAAATCATGTTGTTCGATCAAATGTACACATCTTTAACAGTGACTAACAAAAATCAATTTCTAACATACATGCAGTATACATAAACATATTAACCTACTGTTCCTTATAAGCTTCACGATGAAATTTGGGGTTTCGTCGACATAGGGTTACGACGAAAAGGTCACGGCGAAACTTGAGGTTTCATCGACACAGAGTTTCGTCGACGTAGCGTATCGTCAAGGCAAAGCATGATCATCATCAAAAATTACGTATCCCAGAACCCTAATTATCATCTAACAGTTACGTCGACTTCATCAGTCAATCACTCAACCAGATCAATTGATACAATCACATAAATTACTCAATCATCATACGATCAGAACCATCATTCATTCCTCAGTCATTATAAGCAAGTCTTTGTGATTATCAGGTATTCGTCAACATCTTTTAACATAGAACCCTAGTCTGCTAAACATCCAGTTACACGTTATTCGAATCTTATAGACATCAAACATCCATTATCATATCAAGATCATCAACATTCAACAAGCTTATCACTACACAATCAAGTTTCAGAATTCCGTATTCGATTATTTCATGAGTGACCAAATCGGTGTTTTTAACTTACGCTCTAATCATCTACAACCACACTCAAAGTATGCATATAACAAATCAAGAATTACGATTCGAAATAACAGATTTACATACCGATCAGTTACAAGAACTTGAGAGGTAAAGTTTCGGAGATAGAAAAATTCCGATGGGGAGTGTTGTCTGCCGTCGAGAGATGTAGAGGAAAAACTAGGGTTCGCAAGTTACCACTCACGTAATATAACCAAGTGCGACTGGGCCTAACCTGGGCCGAAGCCCATTGTGGCGAAACTTACTCCCACAAAACTCTAAGGTTCCGTCGTTTAAGGTTGATGATGAAACATCATGTTTCGTCGAGCATAGGATAGTGACAAAACTCCGGGTTTCGTTGAGTAGGTTTTGTCGAACAGTAAATGCACTTAAACAGTTTATGAATCTTTCATTTAATAACCAAACAATAGTGTAACACCTAAATCAGGTACCATACGTGAACAAGTTACATTAATCATAAATCAAACAATAATATCGTATCTTAAACATATAATAAATGTGCACAATTACAAAGCAAGCAAGTTATACAAACACAGTTGTGAAACAAATAACGTGTTGAGGAAAAGACCTTGAAAACTCGGGTTATCACTGGGTCAATCCTCCTCTCAAGGAGGTGGTTTTCCTAACTTTTAAAGCTTACATGATTTATTGCAGGAAAACCTTATGTGCACCAGGAACACCTACAACATGGCCAGCAACACATATGCCCGGGTCGGAGCAATAGAAAGAAACATCTCCGATATGCAGGATGATATTGGGAACATCCGGGAGTATATGGCGGGCCACGGAGGAGGTGATGATGATGAAGACGAGGACATGGATTAAGCGGGAGGAGTTGGAGGTAGCATCCCACGGTTTGAGGTCTCACAGGTTAACCCCCATATCTCATGAACAATTTCTGGCCTGCGTGCCACTTGTTGAACAATTTACTTCCTTTAACACTTTTTATTTTCTACATTTCTTTTCTTTTTAACTTGTGGTGTGGATGATTAACTTTGGTAAATTAGGATGTTTGTTATGTTGTTTGGTGTGGTATTTATTAGTAAAACAGGTACCTACGAGGCTTTAAGCACTAGATACTAGTGCTAATGAAGCCGGGGAAGCAAAACCGAAGGCAGAAACCTGTTTTAAATGATTACAGTTTGTTCTTTATGCCCAAATTTATCAGATGAGATACCGTTATTCTTAAACCCCCCTTTTTTTAGGAGCTCAGTCGGCGAAAGATATCATTTTCAAGAGGTCCACAAGCACAATGAACCTTGAGATGCTGACAGGTTTTGTAAAAAGATCCGCTGTATTAGCATCAGTATGGATCTGTTTAAGTTTAATTAAACCTCTATAAAAAAATCTCGAATAAAATGAATCTTGATGTCAATGTGCTTGGTTTTGGAGTGAAAAACGGGGGTTTTAGTGATCTTGAAAGCGACATCATTATCAAAATAAATAGTTGTATCAAGATAAGTCAAACCTTAATCTTCTAGCTGATGTTGCATCCAAAGAACTTGGGAACAACAGGCAGATGCTGCAACGTACTCTGCTTCCACGGTGGAGAGAGATACAGATTGCTGCTTCTTGCACTGCTAAGAGATAAGTCTATCTCCCAAGAATTAGCATCCAGCTGATGTTGATTTTCTATCCCTCTCTGTCCCTCCAAAGTTGCTATCTGAAAAAGAAAATAAATCAAAGTTCGAATCTCTGGGATACCAGAGTCCGAGTTTAGGAGCTCCCTTCAAATATCTAAATATTCGTTTAACAGCAGTTAGATGAGAGAGTTTGGGATTAGCTTGAAATCGAGCACACTGACAAACGGCGAACATAATGTCCGACCGACTTGAATTCAAGTACATCAGTGAACCGATCAAGGATCGGTACAAAGTTTAGTTAACAGGGCTTCCTTCAGGATCCTCAGTCAGCAATGGCCGTTCTGCAATGGGGGAGTCCATCGTTTTCGAGTTCGTCATGTTGAATTTTTCTAGAACATCATGGACATACTTGCTTTGATGTATCAGGATTCCTTGACTGTTCTGGCGGACTTGCAGACCCAAAAACATCATCATTTCTCCTAAAGAACTCATCTCGAACTTTCATTTCATGATCTCTTTAAATTCTTTGAAGAGTGCATCATATGATGATCCAAAAATGATGTCATCAACATATATATGAACCAGAATGATGTCTTTGTCAACATGCTTAATGAACAATGTTTGATCGATAGCCCCCCAGGTGTATCCTTTAACAAGCAGATGTTCTGTTAAAGTAGCATACCATGCACGGGGTGCTTGGGGCAACCCATACAGAGCTTTATCCAATTTGTAGGCATACCCTTCCTTTTCTTTGTCAACAAACCCCGGGGGTTGAGCCACATAAATCTCCTCCTTGACCTTCCCGTATAGAAACACCATCTTTACATCCATTTGATATACATTAAATCCCATGAAGGATGCATACGCCAAGAAAATGCGAATGGCTTCAAGACGCGCCATGGGAGCATATACTTCATCATAATCTAGACCTTCAACTTGACTAAATCCTTGGACTACTAAGCGAGCCTTGTTTCTTACGATCACTCCAGTATCATCCTGTTTGTTTCGGAACACCCATCGTGTGCCAAGGGCACATTTTCCTTGAGCCAACTTCTCAAGCTTCCATACTCCTAATCTTTCGAACCGATTGAGCTCCTCATGCATGGCATCTACCCATCCAGGTTCCTGCAATGCAACATTTATGTTTTTAGGATCAATCTGTTAAATAAAGCAAGAGTATAGACACGAGTTAATATATCCCGATTTGCTTCGGGTTTTAACACCAACAGTGACGGGGCCAATTATATTTGTAATTGGGTGACTTTTCTGAACAAGCTGAGGAATAGCAACTACAGGGGCTTGTATGTTAGATTTCAGGTTGGAGAAACTTCTTGATGCTATTCCAAACGACTCCCCCTCATTTGGTGCATTTGCATTGTGGATCACCAGTGGTTCTACTGTGCAGTCTGGGGAAATTATCCTTTAAGAGAAGGTCTCTTGAACATTTGAGGGTCCAGACGACGCTTCAACATTTCAAACTGCACCATCAGGGGTATTTGCAGCTAATTCAGAAATCAGCTCCTGAACTGTCGAAGAGTGAATTTGTGCTGAAGTATCTTTGTGAAGTCCCGATGGATCCACAGTGAGATTCTTGAGCATGCTCTACAAGGGCACATTTTCATCTTCGTCTTCAATGGAAATAGGCATCTTTGAATTTGAGGAACCTACATTGGCAACTACATCAGATGAAATAGGAAATGACTTAAACAGGGAGGAATAATCATATAGCCATTCAGGTCTAATGCGAGCATATTTTGGATTTTCTTCCAACCAATCCACGTGATATGCTTTCACGATCTGCTTCTTGACCTTGTTATACACCTGATATGAGGTATTCTTGGCATAGCCAATGAAGTAGCAAGGATCTCATCGAGCTTCAAACTTTCCTTTATAGTCCATGAGAAGAAGCACACACGGACAACCAAAGGTGCGGAAGTGATGCACCGAAGGTTTTTGTCCTTCTACTATCTCGTAGGGAGTCTTCATGTGATGTTTGTTGATCAAGGCATGATTCTGAATATAGCAAGTTGTATTTACTGTTTCAGCCCAAAATATTAGTGGAAGACCTGAATCTATCAACATTGTGCGAGCAGCTTCAATAAGAGTACGATTGTGTATTTCTGCAACTCCATTCTATTGAGGAGAACTAGTTGTGTTGTACTGACAGTTGATTCCTTTTATGGCGCAAATTCATTTAGCTTGGCATTCTTGAATTCTGTCCCATTATCGCAGCGGATAATCTTTACTCGCTCATTTGCTTGATATTCCATGAGAATTACAAACTTCTTGATCAAGCCAGATGTCTCACTTTTCTGTTCCAAGAAGAACACCCAAGTGAAACGAGAAAAATCATCTGTGATGACCAAGCAATAAGCCTTTCCTCCAATACTGAGTACATTAACAGGGCCAAATAAATCCATATGCAGTAGCTCCAACACCTTAGAAGTGGTGTGAACAAGTTTGGACTTATGAGGCCTTCGATGCTGCTTTCCTTGAGCGCACGCTTCACATTTCTCTATCTGCATGAAATTTTTAATTGGCAAGTTCCTGACTAGACCTCCCTTGGCTAGACGATTGAGATTTTTTGTGTTCAGATGACCCAATCTACGGTGCCACAACATTGCATCATGTTCAGCTATCTCTGAGAACAAACAAGTAACTTGATCAGTGGGTGATTTGTTCATTCCTTTGTCGCACATCTGTGATACACATCCACTCTTGGTGAAGAGAACTTCCATTCCTTCGTCGCACATCTGTGATACACTCAACAGGCTGTGCTTTAGCTCAGGGACATAGTTGACGTCTGAAAAGGTGAGGACTCCGTTCTTGACTGTACATTTCATGGTGATTCTTCCAGATTCTCCTCCTGCGAAGTTAACACATCCCCCGTCGAATATTTTTATATCATTTAATTGGGATATGTCTCCCGTCATGTGACTGGAATAACCACTATCAATAAACTAAAGTCTAAAAATAGCCCTCCATAGTCGTTCTGTCTCGGAGAGTGATTTTGGTTCCTTAGTCATTGCCATCAAGCACTGATGAACCTTTTCCACAGCAACAGATTCAGACAGCTTCATTGATTCCACTTGTGATACTGCATCAGCCCAAATAAACCCATTTTGCTCCTATGCGATCAAGGCCCTTACAGCTCCAGAGCTTCCCTGTCCAGTTAAAGTCGAAGTCTCAACATATGTAACAGGAACCATCGGCCTTTCCTTGTAATGTGCTGTAGCTGTCTGAGTAGCTTCATATCCTGCTAGAGCCTTCTTGCAATCCCTAGCAAAGTGTCCTGGTTCATAACATCTGTAGCACCTTAGCTTGTCTCTCAGCACTCCAGGACGAGCATTCGTTGGACGACGCCCATATCTCTTAGTAAACTTTTCTGCCTTAAACACTGACATAGCCATATTCCAAGCCATATCCAGTTCATTTAAGTCTTCTTCCACCACTCTATTCACATCTGGAGTTATCTCTCCTAAGGGCATAAGATCACCAGCTAAGAAAGCATTGAAGCGGGAGATCATAGGAGCTGCAAGAGCAAGTTTTTCTTCATTCTACTTAGTCAAGAATGCCATATGTTCCACAGAAGGTAAGGATGGAACATTTTGAGGTGCAGACTAGGTGGTTGATCCAAAAGCAACATTTTCATGCTTGGCTGAGGCTAGGGTGGCTGTTGAACATTTGTGGTATTGATGATAGGTACTTGAGAAGAAGGAAGAGACACTCCATAAACATAGTTGGATTTTGGTGCAGCAACAGGACTGAACACAATGTTCGGGTTGTAGTTCATCACTCCATGAACTGAACTATAAATAAGATTTGGATGAGCTTGAGACATCAAAGCTGCATTGTTTGGACTAGTCATGCTAGCAGCCATTAGCGAGTTCTTGTGATTTATTTCTCTCTGCTTATTGTCGATTTCATAAGATTTGATAGTGGCAATCAGCTCCCTAAGTGTCATTTCATTCAGATCCTTGGTACGCTTGATCATAGAAACCTCGGCATCCCATCCTTTTGGTAGAGAATTAAGCACTTGACGATTCATTCCACTGTTTAAAATGTTGATTCCAGCACTAACCATTTGCGATACGAGTTTGACAAACCTTCTTATCTGATTTTCAACGGTTTCCTCATAGATGTGGTTGAATGAACTGAACTGCTGGTTCATCATGTTGACTCTACTAGCTTTCATGTCAGCATTTCCTTCAAACAAGTGAGTCAGTTGGTCCCAAATTTCTTTTGCACTCTTGCAGTTCTGAACCCCGATTGAAATGTCCAGACCAAGTGCCATTGAAAGAGTTTCATAAGCAGCTTCATCCTCAGCTACAAGTTTTCTGTCTTCATCAGTATAAATGCCTTCGGGTTTTGGAATCTGAGTTTGAGGGTCATCTTCAGTGGGATACATGATAATGCGTGGTCCATTCTTAATGCTTCTCCAGACATGAGGTTCCTTCTCCTCACAGTATTGTTCAAACCTAAACTTCAACTCATAGTAGTCGTCTCCGTACAAAAACCTTGGAACCTTAGTAGACGTTCCAATAACTTGGTCAACTTCTTGATGAAAAGCCAAAGACTGAGTCTGAATAGCAGCAAGAGTAGTGTTAGCGAGATCAGCTATGGTCACAACAACGTTCATAACACCGGTTGGGTTCATCATGATGTTTATGAAAACTGAATAGTAGTCCGAGATGAAAGAGTCCGAGATGAACAGTTGTCCGAGATAGGATCTATCCGAGATGATATGAGTTCGGGATGAAACACATGGAAAACTTCAAACACAATGATCCAAGATGGTTAAACACTATCCGGAATCTGATAAACTCTATCCATGAACCGATGATGATGGTCCGAGATAGGATGATGATGGTCCGAGATGAGATGATGATGGTCCGAGATGGCTTGATGATGATCCGAGATGAGATGATGATGGTCCAAGATAACTTGAAGATGATCCGAGATCAGGCAATCTTCAAGTCCAAGATGACTAATGATGATCCGGAATGCTATGAAGGTAGTCCAAGATCAAATGAAGGCGGTCCGAAATGAGTAGAAACAATCTAGAAACTTTAGAAATCCGGAACAGTAAAAAACAACCAGAACTTGCAGAATCGCAATATTAGATCCGAGCCTAGAAATCAGGTTCGCAAGGCTCTGATACCAATTGTATGTCCCAAAACCGAGATCACAATGATATCACACAAACTTGTAAGGTGGCGGAATCACACAAACAAGTTATGAAAGAAACACAGGAGATGAAAGAAAGATTCTTTGATTCAAATGATTACTTCAACTTGCATACAAAGGTTGTCTAATACAAGGAAGCTAATTCACCAACCATGCTCCTAATGACATGATACTACTATTTATAGTAAGTGTTTAGGGAAGAGGCTCCCTAAACCCTAGGCCCATGTTTACCCAAAAAGCCCAACTACATCATTAACCCCAATTGCCCACTAATCCACTATGCTATTTATCTATAAACCTTCAAGGGTCTAACAGCTTGGTACCTCGATTCCTTTTGTTTTCTGTTTTTCAAGACATGACAAAGTGTTAGCAATTTTCTATCATTTCTTGTAACAGGTGTCGGACACAAGTATCAAACTTCTGATTTTCTGCACTTTCTTCCCCCCTAAAATTTTATTTTCGAAAGTCCATTGCCCAAAAATGAAATTTTAAATGACAGAATATCTTTTTGGTGGGCAACATTTTAGGATACTTGTTTTACTTTAAACGAACGGGTTTTTTTTTACCAAAGAAAACAAATAAAAGATAGAGTATAAAAAACAGTGATGGACGACAAAATTCATTTCCATTCAAGGAAATTAACCATTTCCAACCAGGTTACCAATTGGTTGAAGCGGGTTTTGTCAAAGGCTTTCATAAAGATGTCGACCCTTTGCTGCGTTGTATCCATCGGCACCACTTGAATATATCCTTTCTCGTAAGCATCTCTAATTGCGTGAATGCGAATTTCGATATGCTCTGTTCTGGAGTGGTGAATAGGATTCTTCACAATTCCTAGACACGCCTCATTGTCGACGAATATAGGAGTCTTCGTGATGTTGATTCCATAATCCAGCAACTGATTTTGTATCCAAAGGACTTGCGAACAGCAACTTTAGGTCACATTGTACTCAGCTTCTGCTGTAGAGGTGGACACAGTCGCCTGCTTCTTGCTCTGCCATGAGATTAGATGATTTCCCAAGAATTGACATCCTCCTGAGACTGACCTGCGATCTACTTTACACCCTGCATGATCATTGTCAGAATAAGTAATAAGATCAAATTACTATATTTAGGATACAAAAGACCGAGTTTCGAAGTTCCTTTAAGATAGCGGAAGATGCGCTTTATAGCAGTTTCATGAGACTCCTTGGGATTTGTCTGAAATCGAGCGCAAAGACAGACGGCCCACATAATGTCATGCCTGCTTGTAGTTAAATACATCAAAGAGCCTATCATGGAGAAATAGAAGGATTTATTCACGGGTTTTCCTTGAGGATCCATAGTAAGTTCGGTTTGTGAGGCGAATGGGGTGCAAGCTACATTGCAGTCGTTCATGTTGTACTTTGCAAGTATATCCCTTATGTATTTTGCTTGATGTATAAGGATGTCGTCCTCCTTTTGCTTTAATTCCAATCCCAAGAAGAACATGAGCTCTCCCATCATGCTCATTTAAAATTTCGCCTTCATCACTGTCTCAGACTCCTTGCACAACTCCACATTTGTCGATCCGAAGATGTCACTATTCCGGAGTGTTTGTCACGTTATACTGACGTCTCAGGAGGATGCCGGGGAGGGCATTACTAATGTTAAAATGGGTTATTATACTAACACGTGTGCATTTGTGTAATTTATAGATTATTCCCTGGAAATCCTTACTGAAAACCTAAGACAGCAATGTGAGTAATCTCCTTTTTGTTAACAGTTTTTACAAAACCTTAAGTATTTTACAATGAAATTTAGCAGTGATTGAGTCTTTGTAATTCTACGATTACTGTCGGTATGTTGGGGTTTTGTATACAAAAATATGACCCACCAGTCAGGATTGACACTACTAAATGAGTAATTGGGTAGATGTAAACATTGTAATCGCTCTCAATACTGTTTAAATTAAATTAACTTTTCTTGATTAAACTGGGATTCACTTACCAGTATTTCCCACTGACAAATGTTTTTAAAACGCGTTTCAGGTAACACAATGTGAAAGCCAAATAGAAGCCAGCTAGACAGCACTGAAGGCTTGGAAAAGTGGCTATAAAAGTTACCTAAATAAAAGAAGGCGTTTATTTCAAGAAAATGGGATTTATCCCTATAAATCAGTTTGTAATGAAAACTTGGGTTTTATCCCAATGTGTTATTTATATAAAATGTGGTATTTTACTCTAATAAAGTATTTCCTAACTACGATCCTGATGTAAAATCCGCTGCCAAATTAATAAACCAAGATACCACCAACACTGAGTTTGCAGCCGCCCATTCCCGGGAAATATAGGGGGTGGGGGTTGCGACAGAAGGTGGTATCAGAGCTAAGCCACTGATTCAGCCATAGAAGTGTTTTGCTGACACCAAAATTCAATGTGTTAGGAAATAAATTACGGGAAAACGTGCATAATTGTATTTTCTTGTTATGTGTTATTTGACTATTTGTTAGCTTACAGTATGAGCGACCAAGGACCATCTGACGCGTACCGTCAATTGTCTGGTTCGCCTAGAAGCGAAGGTGCCTCTTCTTAGCCTGCCCTCTCAGGGTACTCTGCTGATATGGAAAAAGGAATATTCATATTTAAGGCTCAATCTGAAGAGCCATTTCCTCAGAAAAAGAGGGGATGGTTCAGTAGGGGAGCACACGAGCATAGGAAGCGTATGAAAAAATTACAAGAGCAGAGAGCACTAGCCGCAACTAAATGAGAAACCAATGCTTATGCCCAGGATATGATTAATAGGGGTATAGCCAATATCCACATACTAGCAACCACTGCAGCTGACCCTAACCTGGAGCAAATGTTGGCACCCCAACCACAACCACCAATTCCTAACCAACCGATGGAGATAGAAAACCCTGAAAACCTAGTAGAAATGCGTGTCTTCAATCCAGAAGAAATACCTAGGGTACCCGCACCAAATCCCTTAGACCCAAATTACGACCCATGGTGGGACGACAACAGGGACTATGTGCAACGTTACTCAATACACGAAGACATGCCAAAGCAAAACCTAGGAGCCTACCCAGGTTTAGATCCTCTAGATCCCTATTTTGATAACGATGTGTATATTAGAGAAATCTTAGAGAATCCTTACCCATTTCAGGCCCCTACACCTCCATACCAGGAAACCGCACCCCAGATTCCGAACCCTGTCCTAAAACCTGCACCCCCAATGAGTGCAGAAAATGTACAACAACTTAGGACATTTGGTGAGGAAATTTTAGAGAGTAGTGAATAGATGAGACAGGTGGGAGAGCGTCTCGTATGGAAATACGACGAACGCAATATGGATTTTTGGATGAATCCATATCCTTGAAAATGATGGTGGAAATGGTAGTAATAATATAATAATAATATATTAATAAAATATGTGTGTATGTGTATGAAAAAAAAACTACGGATGCCTATTACTAGTAGTGTAGTTTTAAATTTTAGTCGGTATTGTAATTTTAATTTCAGTACTGGTGTGTAATAGATGCATACTATATGAATAGAGTAAAGTCGCAATGATCGACGCTTTTGACCAAAGTGCGTGACATGTGATTGGCTATATTCAATATTATTTGTGATATTAATATGTGGTATATGTTTAAAATTCAGATGGACAACGAAGTGAACCAGGAAAACCAGAGTGATAATCACCCGAATAACGATAATCTGAATAATGAGAATCTGAACAACAATAACAATGGAAACCAAGTGGATAATAGTGCCATCCAACACATAGTGGCACAAGGAATCATAGATGTGATGCCATTTATTATTCAAACCGTTAAGGAAGCAGGAAATAAAAGTAAGCATAGTAGTAAGCGACCAACTGAACCGGAACACAGCGTAAACAATGGACCCGTACTTCAAATGCCCATTCCTAAAAGAAGAAGAACCATGCCATATGGTTGTTCTTATAAAGAATTATGGTCTTGCAAACCAAAAGAATTCTCGGGCAATGAAGGACCCATTGCAACTCTACGCTGGATAGAAAAGACTGAGGTTGTTTTAAAAATAAGCAAGTTTGCTGAAGAAGACAAGATAATATTTTTTTCTAATCTGTTTGAAAACTCAGCCTTAGAATGGTGGAACACTATCCTTCAATCAAGAGGAAGTGATAGGGTATACAACATGGAATGGGAGGAATTTAAAAATATGGTAGAAAGGAAATTCTGCCCTCCCAATGAAAAGGAACAAATAGCGAATAAGTTTCTGAACCTTAGGATGACCGAGGTAGATAGTAAGGGTTATACTACTACATTCTTTGAATATGCTAGAATAGTACCGACCCTTGCATCACCAGAGCCGGTATTAATCTCCCGTTACATCTGGGGATTAATTGGGGAGATTAGACATGTAGTCAAGGCAGCTAGACCTCAAACCATAGAAGAAGCTGTAGAACTAGCAAATACCTTGACTGATGAATTAGTGCGTACACGAGAAGAAGACCAGAGAAGGAATCCATTTCAAAGACTTACTCAAGAATTCCGTTTTGGAAATTTCAACCGCGGAAAAAATGTAGGTTCCACATCTGCACCTTATTGCAAGTATTGCAAAAGGAAGCATTCTGGAAGATGCTCCATATATTGCAATTTCTGCAAAATATCAGGTCACAAGGAAGAAGACTGCAGGAGGAAAGCCAACAACAGGATATGCTATAACTGCGGAGAACAAGGTCATATCAAGCCAAACTGTCCGAAATTGGCTCCAGCTGCAAACAACAAGAACACTAAAAATGCTAGAGCATTTGTTCTGACTGTAGATGAAGCCAAAATGATTCCAAACGTCATAGCTGGTACGTTTTTAGTTAATGATGTTTTTGCTAAAGTATTATTTGACTCTGGTGCAAACCAAAGTTTTATTAATACTTCGTTTTGCAAACTCTAAATCAATCATTAACAAAACTGCCACAAGAATGTCTAGTAGAGACCGCAAATGGAGTAACCATTAGGATTCCTGAAGTCTTGCAGGGAGCAAGAATATAAATTTTTAACCAAAAGTTTATTGCAAACCTTTACCCAATGAATCTGGCAGGATTTGATGTCGTATTAGGAATGGATTGGTTAATAGCCAATAAAGCCAGTATTTTTTCTGATCAAAAGTCAATCCAAGTAAATTCACTAAGGGGTGAAAAGATCACAATTAAAGGAGATAAACCAACTAGATCCATGAAATTCATCTCTGTGATGAAAACTGCAAGTTGTATAAGAAAAGGATCTATAGTGTATTTGATTTCTACAATCACTAACACTAAAGAAAAAGAATTAAAAGACATTCCAGTAGTGTCTTAGTTTTCAGATGTATTTCCAGAAGAATTGCCAGGACTGCCGCCAGATAGAGAAGTTGAATTCAGAATCTACCTGCTACCAGGAACAACACCAATTGCCAAATCACCTTACCATTTGGCACCAACCGAAATGCAGGAACTGAAGAAACAGTTAGACGAACTGTTGGAGAAAGGATTTATACAGCCAAGTTCATCGGCATGGGGAGCACCTATTTTATTCGTAAAAAAGAAGGACGGATCAATGTGTATGTGCATTGACTACCGTGAATTGAACAAGGTCACGATTAAGAACTGGTACCCATTACCAAGAATCGATGAGATCTGTTTGATCAACTGCAAAGAGCTCGATTTTTTTCTAAAATCGATTTAAGATCAGGATATCATCAATTAAAGGTACAGTAAGAGGACATTCCTAAAACCTCATTTAGAACAAGGTATGGCCATTACGAATTTACTATCATGCCATTTGGTTTAACCAATGCCCCAGCCGCATTTATGGACATGATGAACCGAATATGTAAGCCATATTTGGATAAATTTATAATTGTCTTCATAGATGATATTCTAATTTACTCTAAGAGTAAAGAGGATCATGCAAAGCATTTGCACTTACTTTTAATTCTATTAAGAAAGGAAAAGCTTTATGCTATGTTTCGAAGTGCGAGTTTTGGTTAGAACAGGTAGAATTTCTTGGACACTTAGTTGATCATGAAGGAATTCATGTGGATCCAACAAAGATCGAGGCAATTACCAAATGGAAAACCCCTGAATCACCAACCGAGGTTAGAAGTTTCTTAGGATTGGTCGGTTATTATAGACGATTTATTCGAGATATTTCTAGAATAGCCATTCCCTTAACCAAGTTAACCTGTAAATCCATTAAGTTTGAATGGGGACCAAAATAAGAAGAATCTTTTAGAATTCTTAAGCAAAGATTAACCCATGCACCCATACTAGCGTTACCAGAAGGAACTGAGAACTTTATAGTCTATTGTGACGCTTCTAAGTTAGGTTATGGATGTGTATTGATGCAACGCCAAAAAGTTATAGCTTATGTATCTAGACAACTTAAGAATCATGAAGAGAATTATTCAACCCATGATTTGGAATTAGGAGCTATAATTTTTGCCCTTAAGATTTGGAGACATTACCTTTATGGTAGTGAGTTTACCATATTCACTGATCATAAGAGTTTAAGGTATGTTTTCGGGCAAAAAAAGTTGAATATGAGACAAAGACGTTGGATGGAGATACTTAGTGATTATGATTGTAATTTCTAGTAACACGCAAGAAAAGCCAAAGTAGTGGCTGATGCTTTAAGCCAAAAGTATGACGAAAAGCCAAAAAGGGTACGTTCTCTTAAATTAAATCTACAGGTAGATTTAAACGACGAGATTAAAAAAGCACAAGAATCAGTAATCAAGGATGATACTGAAAAATTAAAAGGATTGATTAAGGAATTAGAACAAGGAACAGATGGAATTTGGAGATTCCATAAGAAAAGAATATGGATTCCAAAATTAGGAAACCTACGTCATCGTATATTAGAAGAAGCCCATAAGTCTAAGTATACGATGCATCCAAGAAATAATAAGATGTACCAGGATTTAACGAAAAATTTCTGGTGGATAGGAATGAATAAAGATATAGCAGCTTATATTTCTAAATGTTTAACTTGTTCACAAGTTAAAGCTGAACACCAGAAACCCTTAGGATTACTGCAATAATTAGAAATGCCAGTATGGAAATGGGAATTGATAACAATGGATTTTGTTACCAAATTACCCAAAACAAGAAAAGGTAATGATACAATCTGGGTGATTGTAGATAGGCTAACCAAGTCAGCTCATTTCTTACCAATGAAAGAAACTTTTAGTATGGAACAGTTAGCTAAATTATATGTAAATAAAATAGTTTCATTACATGGAATACCTTTATCAATTGTGTCTGATAGGGATAGCCGTTTTACCTCTCATTTTTGGGCAAGTTTCCAAAAAGCAATGGGAACCAAGCTGAATCTAAGCACATCCTATCATCCTCAAACAGACGGACAAAGCAAAAGGACAATTCAGACAATGGAGGACATGCTTAGAGCTTGTCAAATTGATTTCAGAGGTAATTGGGACGATCACTTACCGTTAATAGAATTTTCTTATAATAACAGTTATCACACAAGTATCAATGATGCACCATTTGAAGCACTTTATGGACGAAAGTGCCGAACCCCAGTCTGTTGGGCAGAAATTGGGGAAAAGCAACTATCTGGACCTGAGATAGTGCAAGAAACAACCGACAAGATCATTCAAGTCAAGGAACGACTGAAAGCAGCACATGATCGACAAAAGAGCTACGCTGATAACATACGTAAGCTGTTAGAATTCCAGCTTGGTGACAAAGTACTATTAAAAGTCTCTCATTGGAAAGGAGTGGTAAGATTCATCAAGCGGGGAAAGCTAAGCTCCAGGTATATTGGACCTTTTGAGATTATTAGAAGAATAGGACCTGTAGCCTACCAGCTACAACTGCCAAAGGAAATGGCAGGAATACATGATGTATTTCATGTATCTAATCTCAAGAAATGCTTAGCCGATGAATTACTTGTAGTGCCTCTTAAGGACATAGAGGTAAATGAACAACTCAAATTTGTAGAAAAGCCTCTACAAATTGAAGACAGAAAAGTTAAGAACCTCAAGCACAAGTGATTAGTTCTAGTCAAAGTGAAGTGGGACTCCAAAAGAGGACCAAAATATACATGGGAGCTTGAATCAGAAATGCAAAGGAAATATCCACACTTGTTCCAGTAGATCTCGAGGACGAGCTCTAAAACAAGGTGGGGAGGATATAACATGTGACAACTGTGTTCTATAATCGTTGTACAATGTAAAACAATGTTGATTATCAATAAAAAATGTGCTTTGGTGTGTTATTATGTGTGTATTTGTGTTTGGTGATTTTTTTTCAATTTAATTAGATTCCAATTTCAAGCTTTAAATTGCTTTCTGTAAGGTTATACGCAAACTGGTGCGTAAACGCAGTCAGTATAACACGAAAAACACTCCGAAATAGTGACATAGGCTTAACATACCTTAAATAATCTCCACATGACTTAGAAATAAGCATTGGATGGTTTGGTGTGTTGAAATCAAGTTTGTTCGATCGTAGGGACTATTTCTGTCAAACTGCGAAACTATACAAATTTGTATAGTAACGAACATTCCGGAACTTGATCATAAGTTAAACATACCCTAAATATCCTTTACATAGCTTAGAAATAGGCTTTGAGGGGTTCGGTATGCTAAAATAAACTTTATTGATCAATAGGGACTAAAAGCGTCAAAAAGTGCATAAGTTTGCATTTTCGCGCATATCTTACGTTCTGAATATATACGGACATCCAAAAATTTATGTAAGCATTAAAATATTTTATTTTAGTGTTTGGCATAAGAAAATTCGATTCGTCGCTTAATTTGGATCGTTTTTGTGTTCGTTACGACTTCCGTCGTAATTAAACGAATAACGCAACCGTACGACCAAACGAACCGACATCCTAGATATTTTTGAGCATGTTTTGAGTTCCCTATACTTTAACTTCATTTTAGAGCTTTGAAATGAGGTTAACGGGGCTTAAACGTGCCAAAAATGAGCCGAAATGCAAGATTCCCAAGTGCGGGGACTAAATTGCAATTTCTGGAAACTCAGCCCAGGCGGGCCGCGTAAGCATGTGTGTCTGGCTACGCGGGCCGTGTGAGTTACCCAGTAACAGCAAACTGTTTTTCAGAAACAACAGTTGGTATTCAGGCTTTTGGGACATGGTTTCTATCAATCTATCGGCCAATTTTGATGGTTTTCAAGTGCCCATTGTATTCAAATACTATGTGCCCACTTGTACGGCCTAGATCGAAGCTCGTTTCCTGATAAATGATCTTAACGGCTCTAGATTTCCTATAAATACCCACCCTCATTTCACTCCTAAAGCATAATTGATCTGATTTTGGCCCTCTAAGTTGGAGTGAACACTTCATACCTGAGGGTAAATCAGATCAAAGCTTGCGGGGACCTTTTGTAAGTATTCTTTCGTTCTTTTTATTCGTTTTTTTCGCTTAAAAGTCAAACTGGGTTTGACTTTCTGCATTGACCAGTTTATGGTCAACGCGAAGTTCGTTTGAACTTCATAACGTGAGTGTAATCACGATGGTTATAGTCCCTAGTAACTATACGTACTGATTACCACATTATCTAGGCTTAGTGACGAGTCGTAGTTTCGGCCAAAATGCGTTTTCTCGTGTATTTTGTAACCAAACTACTTTTAGGTATCAAAACCGTTTGTTTTGATACCAAACCTGTTTTCTAACTTAAGTAAACATGTTTCGACATGTTTAGCTCGTCACTTTTTGGATTAGTGCTTGTGTAGAGTCGTAAGTCAAGCGGACTAAATACCCGCTTAGACTTTCAAACACGACCCGTTTGGTCGATCATTAGGATCCGACCAAACACGTTCAGTGACCATAATTGCATAGTGAATAACCTTCCGAGGTTATACCTTATGGTCACTTAGGTTTAATTAGTCGCTTGATAGGTAGTTATATGCCTTTGGTAAATGACCAAAATGCCCTTTTCTTACATAATTGGTAAATAAGCATATATAACATAATTTTTTGTCACATAACTGATTATGTAACATAATTAAACATGTATAGGCATATAATATTGTCATAGGACTAGTTAGACGTCTCGAACGCGCATTGCACGCACGACGCGTTAAAGTAGCGTAAGCTACCTTAATAGATCATAATGGGTCGAAAGCACTTAGGATAGGTTTCATTTTAGGGTGTAGGCCTTGTTAAACCATATCACATGATTTCCAACACTCATTTGGTTTACAAGACTTCATTCTATCCGATCTTCCATTTTAGGCGTCTATTGTTTGACTAGTGGTTCAATTACTTGGTACTACTTGATTTCTCTGGTTTACTTGAGTGTATTGTAGTTCTATTGATTGAGGATACTTTGCACTTCATGTGAGTACATAGTTCCCCTATTTTACTGTTTTCAATTGTTTTGGGGTGATTCATATGTAAAAAATGATTTCAAGGTTTAAACGATGGTTTTTCAAAAACAATTAAGATGGTTTATACAAAACTAATAACGATTTCAATAAAGTGAACAAACTTGTTGGTTGTTGTTACATAACAAATGACATTCATTAGCATTGATCAAGCCGACCAGTATTAGGTTATGGTACCATAGGATCTGACAAATCCCGTTATCTTACTACACCCATGGTTATGTGTGGGGGTTGTGGGTAGTGACGGAATCTGATGATAGTTAACTTACCCTTTGGTGGTTTGTTAAAGAGAGAAGCGAGACGCGAGTTAGTCGAGTCACAAAGGTTTGAATGTTGTTAGCGATACAACCATAAATAGTTTTCACAAATTAAAACAAGGATGATTTAAACGATTTCAAACGAGTTAACGATTTTTAAAAGATTTGAACAAGTTAAACAAATTGGATAAATGAGTGATTTTTTGTTAGTGTTTAGATAACGGGACGGGTGTAATGTGATGAAAGTATGGTGGATACGCCGCTGGTACTTCCTATATATAAGTGTTTTCAACATATTACATACCGTGGCGTTATTTAGTTCACTTGGGTAATCGATTTTGAAACGATGTCACACAACAATGTTTTCTAAAAGATATAAACCATACGAGTTTTTAACAAGTTTTTGCAAGTTGTTTTACAAGTTGGTTTTCTAAAAGAAATGTTTTTGGGTTAACAATCATGGCTACGAGATTTTCAAATTATAATCAACTTTATTTGAGTTGGTTAATTATGTTGCAATACACTTTTTAAAACAAGGTTTGTATTTTGACTCTTGTAGTCTAATAAAGTACTGCAACATATAAACTAGCCATGATTCCAATACTCTTATAAAACCTATGTACTCGCCAGCAATTTTTTGCTGACTTTGTTTTTACATATGTTTCAGGTGTTGTTGCTTGATTGATTTCTTGGATGCATGCGTCACATAGGATCTGGACAAGGCCTTAGTGACATAATAACAGTGATAGTCGTTATGTAATTTGCTTTGTTTTGTGTTAAGACAATGTAATGTTTAATATTATCAATAAAACGAAACTCTTTTGTATCCATGGTTATGAAACAAATAATTCTGTTGCAACACTCCGCGACGTTTCCGCCATGGTTCGTTGTTTTACGTGGTCGGGGTGTGACAGGAGAAGTTGGTATCAGAGCCAATGGTTATAGGGAATTAGGTTATTAGTAATGCTTTGCCTAGACTATAACTTTCTAGGACCCCAACACAAGTTTACTTTTGTTTAGATTTTAAAACAAAACCGTCACCTATCCTTAGGTGATAACCACAATGAGAACACTAAGTTCGAATCCGCTTTGAAAACTAATCATCTATTCTAGGATGATTGATTACTAGGTTTTGAACCCTCTGTTATAAGGTTTTGAACCCTTCCAGTTTGACTCATATTTGGCTTAGTGCCTTTTGAGTTTTCAAATCTCGTCAAAGTTTGGGTCTAAATAGTGTGAACACGTGCAAACTGGAAGAGTGAGTGCCTGTACCCAGAGTTTTCTGTCTAAGGCTTGAGTGTTCGTACAAATCCACATAATCGGACCAGTCACTCTTACCTGGGAACTCTTGGGGTGAGTGTTCACTTATAGGCGAGCATGTCTTCGGCGATACATTATTTTTGACCCATTTACTTTGATTCGTCACTGCGTGTCGTTTGTTTGTTCGAGGTAACGAACAAATGATCGCCCTTCTTGTGTTTTGACGGTGTTTTCAATACCTCTTTTTCTTTTCAACCTCACTCATTTCTCCTGTTTCCTTGTTAGACAATGCCTCCTTGATGTGAAGCACAATCGCTTACTATTGAAGAAATCGCAGCCCTGGTCTCTCAGCAAGTGGCTGATGTGCTTCCCGGCGTTGTGACCCAAGTCCACGAGATATACAACACCAATAATGCACCGTGTAATTTCAAGAATTTCAATTATGCTAAGCCTCTAAATTTTTCTGGGTCGCAAGGAGCAACTGCCCTCCTACAGTGGTTCGAGAGTATCGAGAGCACATTCAGACATGTGCAGTGTCCGAATGCGCGTAAGGTTGAATTTGCTTCAAGCGTGTTTGAGAAGCAAGCGCTTACCTGGTTGAATGGTATTATGCGCGATAGGGGTGCCGAAGTGGCATTGGCACAAACATGGGAAGAGCTCCGGGCTCTCATGATGAAAGAGTTTTGTCCCCGTCACGAAATTCAGGCTTTGGAGCGAGAGTTTGACGATCTAAAGCAAGATGGGGGTGAACACCGTGCATATATGGATCATTTTGAAGAACTCGGTCTGTTGTGTCCCACCATGGTTACCCCTCTGGAGGAAGCAATCGAGAGATATATCGATGGTTTACCCGATTCCATACAGGATATTGTGACCGGCGTTAATCCTACTATCGTCCGTCATGCAATCGAGTTGTCTGCTACCCTAACTGATTCTCAAGTCAGGAATGGTAAACTCTCCTGCAACGGTGATAAGAAGAAGTCGACCGATTCTACGAAAGATAAGGAAAAGGGCAAGGGTAAGAAAGGTGAGACGTCAGTATAACGTGACAAACACTCCGGAATAGTGACATAGGGTTAACATACCTTAAATAACCACCACATGACTTAGAAATAAGCTTTGGATGGTTTGGTGTGTTGAAATCAAGTTTGTTCGATCGTAAGGACTATTTGTGTCAAACTGCGAAACTATACCGATTTGTATAGTAACGAACATTCCGAAACTTGATCATAAGTTAAACATACCCTAAATATCCTTTACATAGCTTAGAAATAGGCTTTGAGTGGTTCGGTATGCTAAAATAAACTTTATTGATCAATAGGGACTAAAAGCGTCAAAAAGTGCATAAGTTTGCATTTTCGCGCATATCTTACGTTCTGAATATATCCGGAGATCCAAAAATTTATGTAAGCATTAAAATATTTTATTTTAGTGTTTGGCATAAGAAAATTCCATTCGTCGCTTAATTTGGATCGTTTTTGCGTTCGTTACGACTTTCGTCGTAATTACGCGAATAACGCAACCGTACGACCATACGAACCGACATCCGAGATATTTTTGAGCATGTTTTGAGTTCCCTATACTTTAACTTCATTTGAGAGCCCTTGAAATGAGGTTAACGGGGCCTAAACGTGCCAAAAATGAGCCGAAATGCAAGATTCTCAAGTGTAGGGACTAAATTGCAATTTCTGGAAACTCAGCCCAGGCAGGCCGCGTGAGTTACCCAGTAACAGCAAACTGTTTTTCAGAAACAGCAGCTGGTATTCAGGCTTTTGGGACATGGTTTCTATCAATCTATGGGCCAATTTTGATGGTTTTCAAGTGCCGATTGTATTCAAATACGATGTGCCCACTTGTACGGCCTAGATCGAAGCTCGTTTCCCGATAAACGATCCTAACGGCTCTAGATTTTCTATAAATACCCACCCTCATTTCACTCCTAAAGCACAATTGATCTAATTTTGGCCCTTTAAGTTGGAGTTAACACTTCATACCTGAGGGTAAATCGGATCAAAGCTTGCGGGGACCTTTTGTAAGTATTCTTTCATTATTTTTATTCGTTTTTTTCGCTTAAAAGTCAAACTGCATTTGACTTTCTGCATTGACCAGTTTATGGTCAACGCGAAGTTCGTTTGAGCTTCATAACGTGAGCGTAATCACGATGGTTATAGTCCCTAGTAACTATACCTACTGATTACCACATTATCTAGGCTCAGTGACGAGTCGTAGTTTCGGCCAAAATGCGTTTTCTCGCGTATTTTGTAACCAAACTACTTTTAGGTATCAAAACCGTTTGTTTTAATACCAAACCTGTTTTCTAACTTAACTAAACATGTTTCGACATGTTTAGCTCGTCACTTTTTAGATTAGTGCTTGTGTAGAGTCGTAAGTCAAGCGGACTAAACACCCGCGTAGACTTTCGAACATGACCCGTTTGGTCGATCATTAGGATCCGACCAAACACGTTTAGTGACCTTAGTTGCATAGGGAATAACCTTCCGAGGTTATACCTTATGGTCACTTAGGTTTAATTAGTCGCATGATAGGTAGTTATATGCCTTTGGTAAATGACCAAAATGCCCTTTTCTTACATAATTGGTAAATAAGCATAAGTAACATAAATTTTTGTCACATAACTGATTATGTAACATAATTAAACATGTATAGGCATATAATACTTGTCATAGGACTAGTTAGACGTCTCGAACGCGCATTGCGTGCACGACGCGTTAAAGTAGCCTAAGCTACCTTAATAGATCATAATGGGTCGAAAGCACTTAGGATAGGTTTCATTTTAGGGTGTAGGCCTTGTTAAACCATATCACATGAGTTCCAACACTCATTTGGTTTACAAGACTTCATTCTATCCGATCTTTCGTTTTAGGCGTCTATTGTTTGACTACTGGTTCAATTACTAGGTACTACTTGATTTCTCTGGTTTACTTGAGTGTGTTGAAGTCCTATTGATTGAGGATACTTTGCACTTCATGTGAGTACATAGTTCCCCCTATTTGACTGTTTTCAATTGTTTTGGGGTGATTCATATGTAAAAAATGATTTCAAGGTTTAAACGATGGTTTTTCAAAAACAATTAAGATGGTTTATACAAAACTAATAATGATTTCAATAAAGTGAACAAACTTGTTGGTTGTAGTTACATAACAAATGACATTCATTAGCATTGATCAAGCCGACAAGTATTAGGTTATGGTACCATATGATCTGACAAATCCCGTTATCTTACTGCACTGATGGTTATGTGTAGGGGTTGTGGGTAGCGACTGAATCTGATGACAGTTAACTTACCCTTTGGTGGTTTGTTAAAGCGAGAAACGAGACGCGAGTTAGTCGAGTCACAAAGGTTTGAATGTTGTTAGCGAGACAACCATAAATAGTTTTCACAAATTAAAACAAGGATGATTTAAACAATTTTAATGATTTTGAAACGATTTGAACAAGTTAAACAAATTGGATAAACGAGTGGTTTTTGGTTAGTGTTTAGATAACGGGACAGGTGTAATGTGATGAAAGCATGGTGGATACGCCGCTGGTACTTCCTATATATAAGTGTTTTCAACATATTACATACCGTGGCGTTATTTAGTTCACTTGGGTAAACGATTTTGAAACGATGTCACACAACAATGTTTTCTAAAAGATATAAACCATACGAGTTTTTAACAAGTTTTTGCAAGATGTTTTACAAGTTGATTTTCTAAAACAAATGTTTTTGGGTTAAGAATCATGGCTACGAGATTTTCAAATTATAATCAACTTGATTTGAGTTGGTTAATTATGTTGCAATACACTTTTTTAAAACAAGGTTTGTATTTTGACTCTTGTAGTCTAATAAAGTACTGCAACATATAAACTAGCCATGATTCCAATACTCTTATAAAACCTATGTACTCGCCAGCATTTCTTTGCTGACTTTGTTTTCACATATGTTTCAGGTGTTGTTGCTTGATTGATTTCTAGGATGCATGCGTCACATAGGATCTGGACAAGGCCTTAGTGACATAATAATAGTGATAGTCGTTGTGTAATTTGCTTTGTTTTGTGTTAAGACAATGTAATGTTTAATATTATCAATAAAACGAAAATCTTTTGTATCCATGGTTATGAAACAAATAATTCTGTTGCAACACTCCCCGACTTTTCCGCCACGGTTTGTTGTTTTACGTGGTCGGGGTGTGACATAACATCTCTAAACCGACACCCTCGTAATATTTTCCGACACCCTAAAATTATTTAAAGTATCCCAATATGTCCCTAAACACACCCCATACGTGAAAACGGACCCCGAATACGTTAAATAGTATTAAAAATAATTAAAAAATAATATTTTGGGTTTGTCGCGGGGCGCTAGAGATCAAAGGTGTGGCGCAGCCCAGTGATGACACGTGTCATCATCGTGGCAGGTCTAGTCGATGACCCGGATCAGCTACAGCATTGACCAACATCAACGCGGGCCGCGTAGGCCTTGGCCTATCTTTACGCGGACCGCGAGAGAACCAGAAATCAGCACTATATATAGAGGGCATCGGATCTTCAGTCTGCTCGTTTAAAATCGAAATCTTTCTCTCAATTTTCTTATAGTAGGCACGATACACGGGCAAAATACCCCCCTAAATAACGAAGTTCTGCTCCGTTGTAAGTATCATAACCCCTGGATACGTATTAGATACTCTGCCCGATTGATCTAGGGTTCCGTAAAGACTGTCATGGTTCTTCCCGACGTAGTCGTTGGAATGCCGTCTCGGGGAGGGTATTACTAATGTTAAAATGGGTTATTATACTAACACGCGTGCATTTATCTAATTTAAAGATTATTCCCAGGAAATCCTTACTGAAAACCTAAGACAGCAATGTGAGTAATATCCTTTTTGTTAACAGTTTTTACAAAACCTTAACTATTTTACAATGAAATTTAGAAGTGATTGAGTCTTTGAAATTCTACGATTACTGCTGGTATGTTGGGGTTTTGTATACAAAATGTGAAACACGTTACCATTGGACAAAGAGTTAGCCAATGTGTAATATGACCCACCCGTCAGGATTGACAGTACTGAATGAGTAATTGGGTAGATGTAAACATTGTAATCGCTCTCAATACTGTTTAAATTAAATTAAATTTTCTTGATTAAACTGGGAGTCACTCAGTAGTATTTCCCACTGACAAATGTTTTTAAAACACGTTTCAGGTAACACAATGTGAAAGCCAAATAAAAGCCAGCTGGACAGCACTGAAGGCTTGGAAAAGTGGCTATAAAAGTTACCTAAATAAAAGAAGGCGTTTATTTGAATAAAATGGGATTTATCCCTATAAATCAGTTTGTAATGAAAACTTGGGTTTTATCCCAATGTGTTATTTATATAAAAAGTGGTATTTTACTCTGATAAAATATTTCCTAACTACGATCCTGATGTGAAATCCGCTGCCAAATTAATAAACCACGATACCACCAACACTGAGTTCGCGGCCGCCCGTTCCCGGGACAGATAGGGGGCGGGGGTTGCGACAGTGTGACTTCCTTAATACCATTGCATTCAATCATAACAATGACTAAAAGATAAAAACCATAGATGGTAATCCATTAAATAAGTTTAAATCATCATGAACAACATTGTTTGAAACATAGACTTCAAATTCAAGTTTACAAACCATACGAAATATTTAAGAGTTCACAAGGACTCATCAAAAGACTCTAAATAAAACCAAGATTTGGAAGTGGTGTCTTGTCCAGGATAGGACACCCAAACCAAATCTCAAGACCATGGATGACATGACTTATTCTTAACGATACTTGCAACCTCCGAACGCCCGCAAGATCCACATTCTAAATTCCCTGAAATACATGTAGTTTGAAAACATCAACAAAAGTTGAGCGAGTTAGTGTGTTTGTTTGTGTGTATGAATAAACTGTGACAACCGTCATAAATCCAGGTATCCGTATAATTAATTAATATTAATTAGTGCTTAATGACTGTGCTGAATTACAACTGATGACTTAAACTGCTTTCTGATTTCTGTAACATACATACATGTGCATCACATATTACATACTATAACATCATTTCACATACAGACTTTAGTGACATAAACGATGCACAAAGCACAGCTAGCACATTTAGCGGATAACTCAGTAAAATGCTGACATTGTTCAGTACATAGACAGACAGTGTTTTGGGGCCCAGTATGAGCCAGGGACAAGGTACTACACTAGTATGGTGTGTATGGAAGTAAGGACCATAAAACTGTGTCACTAGGTGATAGTTTAAGTGCCGGAAAGTGCCTAAAACCCACTAAAAGTGCAGGATTCTGCATATTTCAACAAAATTCAGCTTTTTAACAAGCTAGTAATGTGTAAAAATATGGCAAAATGGTCATGTATGCTTTCCTAAGTGTCGGGAATTAAAAGTGTCACAAAAAGTTACAAAAAGGACACTAAACGGAATAAATTAACACTTTAACGAACCGGTATCTAACCGAACAACCGGACATTACCCGGAACACCAAAATATTACTAGAAGCATTGTTTTATTATTTCTTAGCTAGTTATTGTTCCCGAACACCCTAATACACTACATAATACATCCTACACTTAAAACACTAGATTTTTACACTTTACCTCCAACTAATTACACACATTATCATTCAAACTTACATTTACCCCCCCCCCCCCTCATGATTTACGGCCCCAAGGGTGGCCCACCCTTGATCCCCACAATCTTGATAGATATGGCATAATCTCAATGGATTTAGGGAACATTATGTATGTACTTCTTGGGACATATAAGCCAATGGACAAAAGCCCTAAGGTGGTTATAAGAGAACTTGATGGATCATTATCTTCCACACACAACACCAACTCACCTCTTCCTCTCCTCCCTCCCATTCTCGGCCTACCCCAACTCCCCCACCATAACCATTTTTCATCCACTATCCAAGCATTCCAAGATCATTCCAAGGTGTTAGAAGGTGTTTTATGAAGCCTGGTGCTTGTAGAACTTGAAGGACCTCCGTCAATTGCTTTTATCCACTCCATTTTCATCTTAATTCTTCCCTAGCTTAGAGCTAGTAGTAAGACTCTCATAACCCTTGTTTACTTCTATTTTGATTGTTTAAAAGGTGTATTATGTTGTAAATCACAAGAACATTAAAAGAACATAATCTTGAATCTTGAACGTAAGCTTATCATATGATGAGATCATGATGAAACAATGTTGTTTAGTATAGGTATGATGTTTGCTTGTTATTTACTAGAGATTATGATGTTGATCATCATAAGGAGCTTGCTAGATTGTGATTAAACACATGATCTAGCAAGTGAGAGGATGATTATGTGACAAAACAAAATGATCATCCTCATGTGTAAGCATGAACTTGAAAATAAAATGATTTCTTGAAAGATGATAATCAAGTGAGTTGTTAAACTTATAGATCTAAGACTTATGAATGGTTTTCCTAAAAGAACCAAGTCCAAAAGATGATTTTTAGAAAATATTGGTTCTTACTTAAACTTACACCATTTTGGTGATGAAATAAGTGTAGAAACACTAGAGAAACAAGAAGGTTTAATAAAGAAACGTTTTTGTAAAATGTGTTTACAAGTTGTAAACACCTAAAATTTTCAAGAATGAAGTTCATTAAGAAATAAACACACTTTAAAGGATAACTAGACCTACTAAAAACATTACCAAGTTACTACAAGTTTTTGTGAAAGATCAAGTTCATGTTGTTTATAAATTGAATAATTTTTGCACTTGGTAAGTATAATATTGTTTAGGGTTGATTGTTGATTATTGTGTGTTGATTTTTGAAAAGAAAATGATATGCTTTAATGGCATGGACACCTCCATTTTCAAAGGAAACTATGGCAAAATTTTCTAAAAAATACAAACACTTAGAAAATATTTTCTAAACAAGTATTTACAAGTATGTTTTAAACTATATTTTTTTTCAATATAAACTTTGCCATAAATTTTGTTACAAAAATACAGGTATTGGAGGTTGGTTTTTGTAAATATAAATGGATAAATATATATTTAGAATATATATTTTATATTAAAGACACTTGTGTGAATATTTGTATACTTTATGGAATAGTTATATTATTTTAGGGTAAAATAATATAACTTAACATAATACCAAGAATTTACAATCCAAAGTATTACCAAAAATCACAAGGAATAAATATTTAAGTTACACACTTAATATTGTGAAACCAAACACAAGAACGTAACTTACAAAATATTCCGGAAAATACCGTTATAAATCTATTTTTGGTAAATATTATTTTGGATACAAGAAATAAAAAATATGATTTTTGTAAATATTACTGAGTTATGCCATATTTTTTCAACAAGGAGAAAATATATTATTTTTGGGAAGTAAAAATATATTTTTCCAAGAATATTTAGAAAATAAATGATTTTTGAGAAAAAAATATATATTTTCCTGAAATACATTATTTTTGGACAAAATGAGTTAAGTATTTTCTAAGTTAGACTTAAAAAAATATTATCCAAGAAAACAAGAATACATGTATGAGATACCCCCATCCTGGAGAAGGAAAATACGAAATTAAATACTCGAGAAGTATTAATACAGAAATATTGATTAAACAATTATTCCAAAATTAAATATAATTTAAAGTTAAAAGAATTATTATTTTAACAAGTGATTATTACTTGGAATAATATTGGGAACATAAGAAACGTGACTCAAAAACGTAAATACAAAGGCAAGGCAAGGCACGGCCCGTTCGTCTAATAGACATTAGTACATTGTAGGGAGTCATGTTCGCTGGGGAAGTTTGGGTTACGATTCTGAAGACGCAATACTGTGAGTTCATGTCCCCCTTTTCTTTTAATTGTTTTCAGTTTTATACTTCGGGGGTGAAATACATGTTACAATTATTACAAACGTTTTATACATGGTATGATTAGCTTAAGGAGGGTTTACTGCTTGATCATGTGAAAGGTGGGTATAGCACTTAAGGCCATTAATCCTCGTCGTAGAACCGAGGGACATGAGTGATAGATCTATTTGGGTGTAGCGAGCCCACACCCATGGGGACCAGGGTGGCCCATAGGGTGACTATGTCTTCCAGCCGGAGGCCCATGCTAGGTTTGAGTCTTCCTGCACCATTTCACACATACCATTGGCTTTGCAACCCATTGGTGATCTGTTTTTCCTTATTGCTACATACTAGGGACATACATACAGACATACTTTAAAGGTTTATTCATACACTTACACATGAACTCGCTCAACTTTTGTTGATGTTTTTAAACTACATGTATTTCCGGGAACTAGTGGATCTGGTAAGTGTTGCATGTGTCTCAAGCTGCGCGTAAATAAAATATGTCATCCATGGTCGTAGAGTTAAGGGGATGTATCCTACTCCTGGACGGGATACATGTTTCTAAGCTCGGGGGTTTGTTTAAGTTCTTTTGTCAAGTCCTTGTGAACTCATTTAAACATGTTATGGTTTGTAACTTAATTTGGGTGTCGGTGTTTTCAGACAAATATATTGTGGTATTTTCTAAACTAAATTAATGGATGAATATCTTTTGGTTTTATCATATAACATTGTTATGATTGATTGCTATGGTATTAAGAAGTCACACCAAATAACCACGCTTCCGCAAAAGTCAAGGTGTGACAGCTTGGTATCAGAGCTTCGATCGTAGCGAACTAGGATTCTTTCTCGAGTCTAGACTACGATCATTAGGGCTCTTACGAAAACATTTTCAAACATGTTTACATTGCATACACTAAACATCCAGATCCAGGGAACAAACATTTTTACAAATAAAAAGGCACAAAAACACATTTCAAAGGCTATATTTATAATTCAGTCTTAGAGACTGGGGGAGTTCAGTCTTAGAGACTGGGAAGGTTCAATCTTAGACTCTGGGGAAATTTAGTCTTAGTGACTGGGGAAATTTAGTCTTAGAGACAGGGGAAATTGAGTCTTAGAGACCGGGTAGTCAGTTTGAGAAACTGGGAAGGTTTTATTCTGAGAGACTAGGTAGTCAGTCTGAGAGGCTGGGTGGGATAGTCTGGGAAGACAAGGATGATTACATGCTTTCATTGTTACTGCATACATGCTTATTTGGTGATTGTTGATGTTTGTGCATATGTGTGATTGTTTGTTACATACATTATGTCATCTTCTTCTGAGAGTGGAGTATCCGATACATTAGACCCTATTGCCATAGTCTCGGATGATGAGATAGCCACAGACCCTGAGGTTTTTACAACTGACACTACGAGTGACAACGATGATGACTTTCAGCCTTTCGCTTTACCAGATTTTGGAGATGATATACTGATAGCTGATGGTTTTCCTTACGGGGATCTACTTCTTGTTCCGATCCCTGCTCCTTTTCCTTTTGCTGCATTTCCTCTTGAGGACCTGCCTCTTGATGCTATCTCTGACGACGACGTCGATCTCTTTATTGATGGTCCCCCTGAGGGTGCCCAGGATGATGGAGTTCCAGTTAATGATGACGTTGTCGTTCCACTAGTCGAGATTCCAGTCGATGATGATGTTGCTATCCCTCCTGTTGAGATTCCAGTCGCTGATATCATTGTTGTTCCACTTGTCGAGATTCCTATCGATGAGATTCCATCTGACCATTCTGGTCCTGATTCATTCGAGTCTGTATCATCTGCTACTTTACACGCACGAGGCGTGCAACATTATCCCACTGACACTGATTCTGACACGGCAATGGTTACCGCACCTATCTTTCCACACGACTTTGTCCCAGAGCATGAGATTGAGTTTGACCACGATGAGCAGCCTATTGAGGCACCTGTCGATCCTGACATGATACCTGCTGATATTGAGTTAGCCCCAGCTGACCCTGAGCCTGTGATTGCACCAAAGCCAATACCTGTTCACGACCCTCTACCTGTGCATGACCCTATCCCTATTCATGCACCTGTTGTTGCACCACCTTTTCCTGACCCGATCCCTGTACTTATTGATCGTGCTCCATTTGCTACCCATATAGATCCCAGATATGCACACACCCATAACGGGTGGATCGAGGATGACGACGACTATCCTCCTTTTGTTAGACCCGTTACTCCCCCACCTACACCTACCCATGCACCCGTTGATATCACCCAGTTTCACCCACACGTGTCAGATATGCACCGCACAGATTTGCCGGTCACATTTCTTCAGGATATCCCTCCTCCCCATCCAGGGGAAGGACCATCGAGTCAGCAGCCCAGTCATATACCTTCTGTGTCAGCAGCCGGTCCTTTCATGTCACAGTTTACACACACTGCTCCTTTTCCGTCTGCACCCACGGGTGAGCCACTTATTTGCTTTCCGCCCAACACGATGCCTGTGTCTGATCCATACCATCCCTCACATTACTCGGGTTACACCAGGGATGACTTGCTTTTGTCGTTACAGCTCCAGTAGGAGTTGTTGTATCGCAGAGTCATGGACTTAGAGAGGATTCCGCGTCCTCCGCCTTGTCCTTGTCAGTCACCATTCGCGACTCCACCGGCTCCTCTCCTACCATACCCTGATTTTGGTGTCCGTTTCCTCACTATGGAGCAGCAGATTAGTTACCTGTTGCGTACCGTTTATGCTCTCGAGGAGGAGCTAGCGCATTTGCGCAGTTTGCTATTCGTTCCTCCACCTCCTCCTCCTCCACCATCAGCTAAGAGGTTTTTGGTTTGATGCAGGTAGCATACTTTTGATGAGAGTGCAGCTATTGAGCCAGATTGCACAGCCTTTTGAAGACCACACTTTGACTTTTGACTTTTGATTGTTATAGTTTGTTAGACAATTTGGACGGGGTGATGTGACCCTTCAGTCCCTTTTGATGTATGATATGTTGTGGAACATGTAAAACCGTACTTGTGGTCGTTATTATATGAAAGCTCAATCGCGGCATTCTCATTATATACGTTGTTGGATTACTTGTTTGTATTATAAAATGGGATGTTATGTGTTTACTTGTGTTAATGAATGGTATTACAAATGCATGTTACATACTTACTATACTTATTATGACCTGAACGACGCGATCTTCTTATAGAAGATGCCTCCACGAAGAGATACTCGTTTGCCCACTACTGAGGCGGAGTTACAGGAACGAATTTCCCAAGCTATTGCACAGCACGAGGACCTGCGCTCGGAACATAGCGGGGGTACCTCTGGAAACAACCCACCCCATGGTAATGTTAAGTCAATATAGACACATTACGTTACATTTGGATATTCCATGTGCAATCGCTAATTCTTGCCGTGAATGATGTTACTTGTACAGGCTGTACCTATAAACAGTTTCTAGACTATAAGCCATTGAATTTCGACGGCATCGGTGGTGCTGTAGCCTTTGTCAGATGGACGGAAAAGACGGATTCTGTGATAAGGATGAGCAAGTGCACTCCTGAACATCAAGTCACCTACATCTCAGGACTCTTTCTAGATAGTGCCTTATCCTGGTGGAATCTTCAAGTCCAGACCTTGGGGGACGAAGCTACTTACGCCACTGACATGGGATGAAATGAAGGATCTCATGCGAAAGAAATACTGCTCCAGGGCTGAAATCCAAAAGTTGGAAACTGAATTCTGGAACCTCAAGATGGACGGCCCGAAAATTGCTGAATATGTCCAGAGATTTCATGACTTGTCACGCGTTGTGCCGTATATGGTGGATCCTAAATTCAAACGCATTGAACGTTTTATTTGGGGGTTGGCACCTCAGATTATGAGTATGGTGACAACGTTGAAGCCTGCCACAATCACTAAGGCTATCGATCTGAGCGTGTCACTAACTGAAGAGGCTATCAGGTTAAACAAGTTTTCGATCTCTGACAAGAAGAAGAAGAAGGAGACTCACATTGAGACCTCGGGCGAGAACAAAAGGAAGTTCTCCAACTTTAAAAAGGGTACCAGCAGCGCCAGCAAGAAGAAGGATATGAACCCACCAGTTGAGGTCAAGACTGGTGCTGAAGGCAAAGGAAAAGGGTACATGGGCGCTCTGCCCAAATGTGATGTATGCCAGTACCATCATTCCGGCCAGTGCAGGCTTAGGAAATGTGAGTCTTGGGTGAAGACTGGACATTCGAAGGAAACATGCTGGGCTGGTACTGGTACAGGTCGTGGTGGTCAAAGAGGTTATGGAAGTGGTAATGGAAACCGCCCTTACGGAGGAAATGGCGGTAATGGTAATCGTGGTAATTTTGGGAATCAAGCTAGTAGTGGAAACCGGGGAGCGAACAACAATCGAGGTGGTAATGGGAATGGAAATGGTCGAGGACTAGGTTGTTTCAATTGTGGAGACGTTGGGCATTCAAGAGAGAATGCCCAAGGCTCAATAAAGCTCAAGGAAGAGTCTTCAACATCGGAGCAAGAGAAGCACGCCAGGATCCGAACGTACTATCAATCAACGCTTTGCATCTGCACTGTTTGATACTGGTGCCGATTATAGTTTTGTGTCGCTAGAATTTAAGAATATACTTGGGTTGGTAGCTAGTAAGCTAGACATTCCGTATTCAATAAAACTAGCTAATGGAAAGCTAGTAGAAGCGAATGAAGTAATCAAAGGTTGCGTGATAGAACTGGGAGAGCACGAGTTTTCGCTTGATCTTCTGCCCGTTGAGTTGGGAAGCTTTGACGTGGTAGTGGGGATGGATTGGTTGTCCAGCAACCGAGCAGATATCGTTTATCACGAGAAGGTCATTCGCATTCCGATGGCGAATGGAGAAATGATTGTGGTACATGGAAAGAATCGCGATACGCCCTTAAGGATCATTAGTTGCTTGAAAGCTCGGAAGTGTTTGTAGAAAGGATGTGTCGCCTTCCTGGCACACATTGTGGATAAAGAAGCCGCTGAGCCAAAGTTAGAAGACATTCCAGTCGTGAAGGAGTATCATGAAGTCTTTCCAGAAGACTTGCTAGGATTTCTGCCGCAAAGGCAAGTCGAATTCCGCATTGACTTAGTTCCAGGCGCCGCGCCTGTAGCTAAGGCACCCTATCGACTTGCACCTTCAGAAATGCAAGAGCTGTCAACACAACTTCAGGAATTGTTAGACAAGGGATTTATCAGGCCAAGCTTCTCGCCTTGGGGAGCTCCAGTTTTGTTCATTAAGAAGAAGGACGGTAGTTTCCGCATGTGCATCGACTACCGCGAGCTGAATAAGTTGACAATTAAGAATCGATACCCTTTGCCAAGAATTGATGACCTGTTTGATTAACTGCAAGGTTCGAGTTTTTACTACAAGATCGACCTTCGATCAGGTTATCACCAGTTGAGAATTCAAGAGGAAAGTATTCCAAAGACGGCCCTTAGGACTCGCTATGGACATTACGAGTTCCTGGTTATGCCGTTTGGTTTGACAAATGCGCCAGCAGTGTTTATGGATTTGATGAACAGAGTCTGCAAGCCCTATCTCGATAAGTTTGTGATCGTTTTATTGATGATATATTAATCTACTCAAGGATGAAGGAAGAACATGAGCAACATCTAAGAGCCATCTTAGAGCTGCTTAAGAAAGAGAAGTTATACGCAAAGTTCTCGAAGTGCGAGTTCTGGTTACGTGAAGTTCAGTTTCTTGGTCACGTGGTTAATGGAATTGGAATTCATGTGGATCCCACAAAGATCGAGGCGATCAAGAATTGGGAGACTCCAAAGACGCCAACCGAGATTCGACACTTCCTAGGTTTGGCAGGATACTATCGCAGGTTTATTGTGGATTTTTCAAAAATCGCTCAACCATTGACCTCCCTCACTCAAAAAGACAAGAAGTATGAATGGGGAGACAAACAAGAAGAAGCATTTCAGTTGTCGAATAACAAGCTTTGTGACACACCGATCTTATCCCTACCCAAAGGTACTGACGACTTCGTGGTATATTGCGACGCTTCGCGTCAAGTTTTAGGCTGCGTGCTGATGCGGCGATGGAAGGTTATAGCTTATGCTTCACGCCAGTTGAAGGTCCACAAGAAGAATTACACCACGCATGATTTGGAATTAGGCACAGTGGTGTTTGCATTAAAAATCTGGCGACATTATTTGTATGGCAGGCGATGCACAATCTTTACTGATCACAAGAGCCTGCAGCATATATTTGATTAGAAGGAGCTTAACATGAGACAGAGACGATGCGTAGAGTTGTTTAATGATTATGATTGTGAGATCAAGTATCACCCAGGGAAGGCGAATGTGGTCGCCGATGCCTTGAGTCGGAAGGAAAGAATCAAGCCCATAAGGGTTAGGGCTTTGTAAATGATTATTCAAACGGACCTCTCGTTGCGCATTCGTGCCGCGCAGAGAGAAGCTCTTAAGGAAAGGAATCTTGAAAATGAATATCTCCGTGGGATGGAGAAAAAGTTGGTACCAAACGAGGAAGGAACGTTGTGCGTCATGAAACGAATTTGGGTTCCTCTCTTCGGTGGTTTGAGAGAAGTAATTTTTTATGAGGCTCACAAGTCACGGTACTCGATCCATCCTGGATCGGATAAGATGTACCAAGATTTAAAGGATTTTTATTGGTGGCCAATAATGAAAGGCGATGTTGCGATATATGTTGGCAAATGTTTGACTTGCGCCAAGGTAAAGGCCGAATATCAGAAGCCTTCAGGTCTTCTGCAACAACCTGAAGTACCCAAGTCGAAATGGGAGCAGATTTCGATGGACTTTATAACGAAGTTACCAAGGACACCCAGAGGTCATGATACGATCTGGGTAATCATAGACCGTCTGACGAAATCTGCGCACTTTTTGGCGATCAAGGAAAAAGACAACACGAGCAAGCTTGCTGAGCTGTACCTGAGAGAGATTGTTGCACGGCGTGGAGTGCCTCTCTCGATTATTTCTGATAGAGACGGAAGGTTCGTGTCAAGAATTTGGCATTCCTTCCAAGAAGCATTTGGTTCTCAGTTGAATCTGAGTACGGCATTTCACCCACAGACAGACGGCCAGAGCGAACGAATGATTCAGACGTTGGAAGATATGTTGTGAGCTTGCGTAATGGATTTGGGTGGTAGTTGGGACACTCACTTACCCTTGGTAGAATTCTCGTACAACAACAGTTACCATGCAAGCATTTAAGCTGCACCATTTGAAGCTCTCTATGGACGCAAGTGTCGATCACCGTTATGCTGGGCAGACGCGGGTGATAGACTGCTTGTTGGTCCCGAATTGGTTCAAGAGACGACTGATAAGATTATACAGATCCAAGAACGCATTAAGGCGGCTCATGATCGTCAAAAGAGTTATGCGGATCGAAGAAGGAAACCACTAGAGTTTGAGGTAGGAGATATGGTTTTGTTAAAGGTTTCACCCTGGAAGGGTGTAGCACACTAAGGGAAGCGTGGGAAGTTGAATCCGCGATACATTGGTCCATTTAAAGGATTGGTCTTGTAGCCTACAAGTTGGATTTACCCGCAGAACTGAATGGCGTTCATGATACATTTCATGTATCAAATCTGAAAAAAAGTCCAACTCAAGAAACAGTTGTCATTCCTACCGACGAAATTCATATTGACGACACACTCCACTTTACTGAAGAACCTGTTGAGGTCACTGATTGGAAGGTTAACAAGACACGCAGGAGTAGTGTCAAACTCGTCAAGGTTCATTGGAAGGCGCGACATGGCCCAAAGTTCACTTGGGAGCACGAGGATCGTATGAAAGCCAAATACCCACATTTGTTCCCCAAGACCCTTGCATCTAGTAGCAGAACTAAAAATTTCGGGACAAAATTTTCTTAACAGGGGGAGAATGTGACAACCGTCACAAATCCAGGTATCCGTACAATTAATTAATATTGATTAGTGCTTAATGACTGTGCTGAATTACAACTAATGACTTAAACTGCTTTCTGATTTCTGTAACATACATACATGTGCATCACATATTACATACTGTCACATCATTTCACATACAGACTTTAGTGACATAAACGATGCACAAAGCACAGCTAGCACTGTTAGCGGATAACTCAGTAAAATGCTGACAATGTTCAGTACATAGACAAACAGTGTTTTGGGGCCCAATATGAGCCAGGGACAAGGTACTACACTAGTATGGTGTGTAGGGAAGTAGGGACCATAAAACTGCGCCACTAGGTGACAGTTTAAGTGCCGGAAAGTGCCTAAAACCCACTAAAAGTGCAGGATTCTGCATATTTCAGCAAATTTTCTGCTTTTTAACAAGCTAGTAATGTGTAAAAACATGGTGAAATAGTCCTGTATGCTTTCCTAAGTGTCGGGAATTAAAAGTGTCACAAAAGTTACATAAAGGACACTAAACGGAATAACTTAACACTTTAACGAACCGGTATCTAACCGAACAACCGGACATTACCCGGAACACCAAAATATTACTAGAAGCATTGTTTTATTATTTCTTGGCTAGTTATGGTTCCCGAACACCCTAATACACTACATAATACATCCTACACTTAAAACACTAGATTTTTACACTTAACCTCCAACTAATTACTTACATTATCATTAAAACTAACATTTACCCCCCCCCCCCTCATGATTTACGGCCCCAAGGGTGGCCCACCCTTGATCCCCACAATCTTGATAGATATGGCATAATCTCAATGGATTAAGGGAAGATTATGTATGTACTTCTTGGGACATATAAACCAATGGACAAAAGCCCTAATGTGGTTATAAGGGAACTTGATGGATCATTATCTTCTACACACAACACCAACTCACCTCCTCGTCTCCTCCCTCCTATTCTCGGCCGACCCCAACACCCCCACCATCACCATTTTTCATCCAACATCCAAGCATTCCAAGATCATTCCAAGGTGTTAGAAGGTGTTTTATGAAGCTTGGTGCTTGTAGAACTTGAAGGACCTCCATCAATTGTTTTTATCCACTCCATTTTCATCTTGATTCTTCCCTAGCTTAGAGCTAGTAGTAAGACTCTCATAACCCTTGTTTACTTCTATTTTGATTGGTTAAAAGGTGTATTATGTTGTAAATCACAAGAACATTAAAAGAACATAATCTTGAATCTCGAACATAAGCTTATCATATGATGAGATCATGATGAAACAATGTTGTTTAGTATATGTATGATGTTTGCTTGTTATTTACTAGAGATTATGATGTTGATCATCATAAGGAGCTTGCTAGATTGTTATTAAACACATGATCTAGCAACTGAGAGGATGATTATGTGACAAAACAAAATGATCATCCTCATGTGTAAGCATGAACTTGAAAATAAAATGATTTCTTGAAAGATGATAATCAAGTGAGTTGTTAAACTTATAGATCTAAGACTTGTTAATGGTTTTCCTGTCACACCCCGACCACGTAAAACAACAAATCGTGGTGGAAACGTCGGGGAGTGTTGTAACAGAATCATTGTTTCACAACCATGGATTAAATTATTTTGTTTTATTGAATTATTGAACTCACTGTTTTGTTACAATTCAGATAAATACAAATATTGTCTTTCGAGTTTTAAAGTCACTAAGGCACGAGTCCATCCTATGTATAGCATGTATCAACAATCAACGCATAACAGTACCTGAAACATATATGAAAATAGGTACGTCAGCATAAAAATGCCTGTGAGTAACATAGGTTTTGTGGATTTAGATTCATGGCTTTAGTTAATATAAGAAAAAGGTTTTATGTTTTACAAAAATAGCCATGAATCCTTGTAAAAGTTTTGTTTCTAAAAATGCATTTGCTTTGATAAAAGGTTTGTAGTATATACAAAATATACTTTTGTTACTAAAATAATAGATTTGGTAGTATATCACAAATATACTTTGGTTTTGAAAGATAGCATATCAACTATGCTTTGGTTTTGAAAATAGCATATCAACTATGCTTTGGTTTTGATAATAGCATATCAACTATGCTTTGGTTTTGATAATAGCATATCAACTATGCTTTGGTTTTTGATAATAGCATATCAACTATGCTTTTGTTTTGAGAATAACATATCAACTATGTTTTGGTTTTGAAAATAAAGTAGTATATTAAAACATATGTTGGATTTTGTACATAGTATATCAAATTATACTTTGGAAAATAATATCACACTTGAGAGCACATCAAACTGTACTTTGGTAGTATATCAAAATATACAAAAGAAACTGTGATTTGGTATTCATTCAAACCTTAGTGTATCAAACTACACTTTGGAGACTATAGAAATACCACAAAGGCAATTTCTATTTGGTTAAAATTTGGTTTTTGACATTCCATACAAGAGGAATGGGGTGTCTAGTCCTATAGCGCTATATCGTACTACCAATCGGTTTGGTGAATGTATAAAGAAAGTACAATCCAACAATTAGTTTTAAAATCTTTGAAAAATTAGTGTTTAAACTATAGACAATTGTTCAATTCATCAAATGAATTAGTACTAAGCATGTGTAATCATATTGTTTAAAATCATGAAAATAACCAATAGGCACATATGTTTCACCCCTAAACATTTGAAAGCAGTAAAAGAGGGGACTATGTACTCACTTGAGATTGCAAGTATCCTTGATTAAGTGTCCTAATGAAGCTTGGGAAATCAAGGAATCAAGTGGCACCTAGTATGAAATCACTATGTTATACAATCGGCTCCTAAATCGGAAGATTGGGTAGAATGAGGTCTCGTAAACCAAATGAGCATTGGAACTCATATGATATGGTTGAACAAAGCCTACATTCTAAATCGGAACCTGTTGGGATTGAACCCTACCAGAGGAACAGATAATTAAAGCCAAAACCGGATCACAAGAGTGGATTCAC